>CANTUQ010000043.1:18962500-19087500 GCA_947683425.1 Excoecaria cochinchinensis
ATGTATGTCTATATACATACATATATATACATACATATGTATGTATATATATACATACATGCATGTATATACATACATGCATGTATATATACATATACATGCATGTATATACATATATATGTGGATATATGTATACAAATATATATACATACATGCATGTATGTATATATGTATGTATATATATATGTACATATATATATATATATATATGTACATATATATATATATATATATATATATATATATATATATATATATATATATATATATATATATGTATGTATATATATAGATATGTATGTATATGTATAGATATGTATGTATGTATATTTATGTATATACATATATACATATATGCATATATGTATATATACATATCTATATACATACATATATGCATATATGTATACATACATAAATGTATATACATACATATATGCATATATGTATATATACATATGTATATACATACATATATGTATATATATATACACATATGCATATATATGAATACATGTATATATACATATATGTATATACATACATATATGTATATATATATACATATGTGTTTTTAAATAATTTTTCTGATCAGCTGAGGAAAAATCTATTAGATATAAATTTGAAATTAAATTATCAATTCTAGAATTAGGAGATATAATGGTAGAGCCAAAAGAGTCCATTATGTATTGATATATAAAAATTCAATAATATGTTGTACTAATTTTTTTTGAGTATCGAAATCTTTACAATTACAACAGTCTGATTCATGTAAACTTTTAGTTTCTTTTTCTATAAAATCTAAATGTTTTTCTAATTCTGATTTCATATATAATCTAGCATTCTTATTGTCTAATGTCATTATTGATAACTGAAATTTATCAATAAATTCATCAATATAACTTTTATGTATAGGTGCAAATGCAAATGAAGATGAATCTGATGAAGTTGAAGAATCTGAAAGCATATTAATATCTTCAATATTTTCTACTGGAGGATCAATAGAATATAAGTTTTAAGAAATATGTTGTAAAAATTCTAAAAGAACATTGATTAAATTAAGTTTATTAATATAATCCTGACAATCAGTTTTTACTCAAAATAGATTAACTTTCAGCAAAACATATTTTAGAAAAGGATGTAAAAAATTTAATTTCTAAGCAAATTTTTGCCATATGGCAAGCCCTTCTTAGCAATTTTGATTTTGAAATAGAATTTATTAAAGGACAAAACAATTGTTTACCTGATTTTCTTTCTCGTGAGTTTTTACAGGGAAAATGAATAATAAGAAGGTTTGAACAGGAGCACAAACATCTTTCAAAAAAGTATTTTCTATTTCTTTAATCTTTTCTTTAACTCCTTCTTTTTGTAACTGATTTTCTATTCTTTTTTCATCTATTTCCTGAATTAAATATTTTATATGACTTAGTTTATTTTTCTTAATAAGATTTATTTCTTGAACGTTATCTTTTAATTGATTAATATCTCTTATAGTCATAGGAAAGGCAAATTCAAATAAAATTTCTTTTCCTAAAACATTGGTGGATAATCCATTATTATTAACTTGAAAAGGGTATAACATAGTTAAAAAAGGGGTTCCTAATATTACTCCTGAATTTAAGTTTTTGATTAATATTAATTAAGTTTTATAACAATATCCTTTGTTACAAACTTTGACTTTAGATAATTTATACTTAATATGTAATTTTGAACCACTAGCTGAGCTTAATCTTTCTGAAGTTTTCTCATAATATTTAGTTGGAACTAATCCTTCCTGAATACAATTTTGATCTGACCACTATCTATTAATGTTAAGGTAGAAAGATGAAAATCATCATTTATGACTATATCTAATTTTACATACCATTTTTGATAATTTATTCCAGATATACTATTAATATAATTATTTTTGCTTTCTGATTCATTAATGACTAAAGAAGTAAATGCTTGGCTTTTATTATGAAATAAGCTACTAAGACTTGTTTTCAAATTTTCCTCTTCTAGAAAGTCTTCATCAGTTTACCTTTTAAACCCTAAAAGAAAGTTCATTAAAGTGTTAGAACCAGAAGAACAAAATCTTATAGAAAATCAAAGTTACTATAAATTAATTGAATTTATCTTCCCAAAAGGTTTTCATTTCTTCGGACAATGTTCAGATAAAACTAGAGAATTCTATGAAATGATCCTTGTTGACACGGACTCAGTGGTTATCGAGCATAATTATATTCAGGACTCAACAGAGATTAACTACAGCAAAGTAAAGATTTTATATATATCTATATGTATATGTATAGATATATATGTATGTATATATATATGTATACATATATACATATATGCATGTATATATATATATATATATGTATGTGTGTATATATATATATATATGTGTGTGTGTGTGTGTGTGTGTGTGTGTGTGTGTGTGTGTGTGTATACATATATATATATGTATATATATATGTATAAATATATACATATATGCATATATGTATATATACATAAATGTATATACATACATATATGTATATACATATGCATATATATGAATATATGTATACATACATATATGTATATATACATACATATGTATATACATACATATATGTATATATATATACATATGCATATATATATGAATATATGTATATATACATAAATGTATATATTTACATATATGTATACATATACATGTATGTGTGTATATATATATATATATGTATATATATATGTATGTGTGTATATATGTATATATATATATGTATATATATGTGTGTGTGCGTGTGTGTGTGTGTGTGTGTGTGTATATATGTATATATATATATATATATATATATATATATATATATATATATATATATATATATATATATGTATGTGTGTATATATATATATATATACACGTATATACATATGTATGTATACATATATGTATATATATACATTTATGCGTATATATACATATGTACATATATATATGTATATATCTATATATATATACATACATAAATGTGTATATATGCACATATGTATATATACGCATAAATGTATACATATACATATATGTATACATACATATGTATATACGTGTATACATATATATATATATACACATACATATATATATATATATATATATACATATGTATGTATACATATATGTATATATATACATTTATGCATATATATACATATGTACATATATACATATTTATGTATGTATATATATACATATATGTATGTATATATATATATATAGATACACATTTATGTATGTATATATATACATATATGTATGTATATATATATAGATATATACATACATATATGTACATATGTATATATACGCATAAATATATATATATATATACATATATGTATACATACATATGTATATACGTGTGTGCGTGTGTGTATATATATATATATATATATATATATCTGCATCATATAATTTAAACTTAAACATACATGATGATAATATCGTGCAAAGGACACATATTTTTACCTCTTAGCACGCACACCGTATATACAAAAGTAACATTTCACATGCTATACTCAACCCTTCATATTTAACAAATCCATTAATAATATTTTACATAATCAATATACTATCTATATTTCATTAATTAAGATATTTATTATTAGTATTATCATTTTACCCCCTATTTTGCAATCTTATCACTTATTTATCATTTATCACTTAAATTTACAATTTTGCCCCTAGTAATATCTAGTATATATTCTCGGACTGGATATGAGATAGGTGCCAAAGTGGCCACTCAGGGCGCCATATTATGCTTTGGTAATGTCGGAGTGGCTATGCAGGGGGCCATATTATGCTTTGATGGTGTTGAAGTGGCCACTTAGGAGGCCATATTACGCTTTGACACAGTATAGGACCACCATTGGCCTACGACAGTGTCGGAGTGGCCACTTCGGGGGCATATTATGCTCTAACGGTGTCAAAGTGACCACTTAGTGGGGGGTCATATTACACTTCGACACTTTCATGATATCTCTTCATGTCATGTGCCAATAGCTGTCGAAGTGACCACTTAGGGGGTCAAACGCTCCGACAATTCCTAACCTGAATTTATTTTAACCTCAACTTCTTATATGCCATAATATAGTTCACATACTTAATCTTTCATCATCTTCATTTAATATCAATTGACATTTTTGTCCAAAAATTTGATTCTACCACATAATCTTTTCGCATGAACATATACATAAATGTGTGCACCAATATACATATTCTACCTAGTCATTTATCATACACGCTAACATTTCCTATATAATTTTTTTTTATCAAAGGACTAAGCAAAAATTCAATATATATATATATATGCTCACATCTATAATTTTGCCATATTAAAATTTAGCCAATTCTTCACATTTTTATCAAGTCATTAATTAATTGAGGTATTATTAAATTACAGGAATTCAAATATGCTTTAACTTTACACAACACCCACGCACACATATCCATGATCTTTTACTCTAGCCTTTACATAAATTCATATAATATACACATCTATCATCAAGATAAAAACATTTCTTGGAATCATATACTATTATAGCATTATCACAGTTATATATGCAATATACATACCATATTTTCATATTTTTATGTTCATACTAGTTACTCCATGCAACTCTCTAGCATTAAATTCCTTCAATCAATATCATAATTCAGTTATACTTTACTCATTGAAGTTTCCATGTTAATTGGCCATTTTAGTTTTCATTATATTAATTATCGACAAATGTTAATGTTCTAAGTTTCATTTATTGCAACTAATAGCTTTTGCTCAATTATCAAGAATTAATAGTTAAAATTTACTCAATAAATAGTTTTACTATCACATCATTTTACTGTATTGTCTTATTCTTAAATAACATTATTAAATCAATAAACCCAAACTTCACTTTTATTAATCATAATTCACATACACACATAGAAACACACATATAGACATAGACACATACACAAATAGACACACACACACACACACACACATAAATTCTACTGAATTCCCACTACAACCAGTAGGTATTAGACAATAACATTTAAATTTCTACTTGAACCTCAATAAACCAAAGTCATATCGATCTAATTTTCATTAATTAAACATGAAGTTCTTAACCACAATTATGAACAATTTAGAATTGAGGATTTCCTAACTTCTTAATTCATCCTAAGCACATTCTAATCAAACTGTTAGCTTTCTCACTTAGTTAAACAATTAAATAAATCACGACAACATAAAAGTTGCATATTTCTTACACAATTAAGCAATTAAATAATTTTACATATATTGACAAAATTAGCACAACACTTCACTAGATCCTAAAACCTTCTTAACTTAATCATACTTGCTACGAAACTTAACAAAACACACAATTCAAACTCATGATAAATTGAGAACTTCCTCTCAATTTCACTTATAATCAAGCAAACCAATAATCAGCTCACAATCTTGTCTAATTTCTAAATCATACTCAATACAAGTTCAATTGAAAGAATTAAAGCAATAATACATAAAGAAGAGATAGAATGCAACCATCCTGTACATTCAACCTTCCTAAACTTTTTAAATTAATAAAAACATATACCTAAAAATCACCAGTCCAGACTCACTTAATGTTGATACAACATTTACATAATCCATAATACGACAAGCAAAACTCACTCAATAGTGATTTAAGATTTTTCCCCAATTTGCACATTTGTTTAAAAAAATTAAAAGAAGGTAAATTGGGTAGTGCACATACCATCTTTTCAACTCAAACATGTTGTGGTCAAGTTCACTTCACCGGTCACTGCCGCCAAAGCTCCGCTTGAGCTTCACTAGAGATGTATCATTACTGCTGACATGAAGCTCAAAACATTTGGGCCCACGAATTTGTGGTTTGGTGGGAATTGACTTTAGAAGGACTGGGTGGACTCAACTTCGATCTACTCATATTTGATGAGTGGGGAGAATCCGCAAGTACGGGAAGAAGCGCAAGATAGCTAGGAGTCCGATGTTGGTGTCCATGTCACCACCCAACATCGGAGGTGGCTAAAAAATTGAGAAAAGTCTTCGATCCTTAGGAGAGAGAAAATTGCAAACAATGAAGGTAGAGATGGAGGAGGAGAACGGCGGACATCGGTATGACTGGTTGTTGTAGTGAGGGATGTTAGGTCCTCGTCAGTGATCGTGAGAGTCCTCCCCTGCCTCTCAGTTTCTCTCTCCCTCCTTTTTCTGTCTTCAGTTCTCCTTTATTTTTTCGTTCTCTCTTTTGTTCCCTTTCCTTTATTTTTTTCTTCTTTCTTTTCTTATATTTTTTTCTTTTATTTTTTCCTAGAGAATTTTAGGATCCTCATGAAAATTTTACTTATATATATATATATATATATATAAATTTATCTTAACTTAATCACTTATTTATGTATATAATTCATTCATAAGCTTGTGGTGAAAAATATTCTTTTCCAGTTTGAAAGTTACAACTAACTGACTCAAAATTTAGGGTGTTACATGCTATACATATGGGTTATTACACTAAGTAAAGTGGCATGTACTAGTTTCATTATTCATTCACATAACTTAATACTTTATCATGATGATAAAATGGTGGTTTTCATCATATCATAACTCTATGTCAGAATCTAGAACCATAATCCTATCATTCCACATCATACATTTATTTGTAGTTATTATAACAGAAAATATGCTTACATATCAGACACAAAATTCAAATAATGAATCTTGTATCAAATCACATGTCTATTTCACATTTGTATATGTCTCATCCATGCTTATTAGAAGCAAAAAATGGATATGCACCATACTGGAATTCATTTTAGGCATTATAGGTAACCATCAGATTAGAAAATACAGCTAATAGGCTAAAGCAGAATAGAATAAAAACAAACTCTTCATCAGATTAGAAAATATAATTATTAGTCTAGAATAGAACAAAACTAAAATAAATTGCATACAGATTTGCCTGCTAATTCCCGTAGGTGTGGATAACGGGCATGGAAGATACCCATAAACGGTATCAATAGAAGATACCTCAAAGGTATCAATAAAGAAGGCATAACCCTCAAACATCCAAAATATACTGAAGGTACCAAGGCACCAATCATAGTATACATATCAGATTAATATAAGAGATATAAGTCTCAATAATAGAAGACATCGTAGTGTCACAGAAGCAGCTGCAGAACCACTTCTAGGCATGCCTATTTACCTAGATTTATGACTCTCGCAGGCTAACATATGGATAACGGGAACTGAAAGATACCATTTAATGGTATCTTCCGAAGACACCTCGAAAGGCATTACTAAAGAGACATGAATCTCTAAATTATATTTCAGAACTGAATATATTAAAGTATCAATAAGAAAATACTAATCAGTGTCATACAATAATTGTAAAATCCCTATAGACATGCCTATCTATGCATATCCCAAACTAAAGAAGGCGTTATACTAACATCATGTCATATCAAGCATTAATAATTATCCACAAAACCAATATAACATTAGTTAGACAATGCAAAACATGTTACGTAGTCAAGCTTATAACCTTGTTAACTTGACAATTTATGCATTCATCACATGCATTAACCAAGTATACTTATGGTTTAATATAAGTATACTCTTTGGATACATGTCCATTTGCATGTTTTAGGCTTTCAAGCATAAGCTTAGTTCAACCATTTCCGATTAATAGTTAGCATGAACCTTTAAAACAAAATTAAGACTATATACATAAATATAAGCATATAAGCTTTATATGATGTTTGAGATAAATTATGTACCTTTGAGTGATCATAAATTTGCCTATAATAATACAAGGCTAATATACATGCCCAAGCATGCCTTTTTCTAATCAAGCAAAACAAATGTGCATAATTATTTTTTCCCAAGTTTGTGAAAGTAAATAATCAAACATATCCATATTTCTTTTCAAATGTCTATATATGCTCAATTATAATCATATAATCAAGATTCATATTCATACATGCATATCATATGTTTACAATCAATATAAGTGCATATAAATAAATGTATACATTTATTTACTTTGCATATACTTTATTCAAATTATATCTTGATGTATTATCACATGTTACCTGTATGTTTAGTCATTAGTTACCATTAAACGTGTTAAATAAGTGTCATAGACATTAGGGAAGGTTCGGGTTAAGCTCAGGGTCATTTTGGTGGGAAAAATTCATATTTGGTCAAAAATAAAGGTCACACAGCTATTAGGAATTCCTAACAGGATGTGGGGTGCATTTTGAATTTTTAAAACCATTTTAGATGGCTTTTTGGAGTTCCACACGACTGTCTGGACACCCTGACAGCTGTGCGAAATGGTTTTGGCTGGCAAAATCCAGGGCAACTGTAGACACCGGCTCCTGAGGCAGCCCAGACCAAGGTTACCCAGTGATGAAAATGATACTTGTTCATAGGCAAAAAAGTTAGAAGCGAGGCGCAGCGCCTGCCGATAGCGCGCACGAGGCCGCATCTCGCTCCTAGGCAAGGCCTCCAGTGCGAGGGCTGCACCTCGCACGTCTCCTGCCTCGCCAGGACTTCATCTTTTTTCTGGATTTCTCTGGTTTTGAGTTAGAATTAAACTCGAATTCTTTTTTCCAATTTTCAAAAGGATAAAATTTAATTTTTAAAGGATAATTAAGGATTTTGAAGGGGATTAAGACTCTTAAAACCTAATTTTCAGAGACGATATAAAAAGAGAATCTGAGAACCATTAAAGAGGATAGGATTACAACGGCGACATGAAAAATTCTGAATAATAAGATTTTTGAGAGTTAAAGTTTCTTTTGAAAATTCTAATTGTTCTTGAGCCAAATAAATTAATTCTTTGTGTTTAAGATTTAATTCTCATCATCACCTAATTTCTCTAAAAAACATAAGAGTTTTTTTAACTGTAATTTCGAGTGATAGAATTCTTTGCTTCAAACTTTCTTTGTTCCTTTTTTAAGCAATCAACAGGAAATCAATCTTTTCTTCTTTTGCAGCCAGAATCAAACCTCTGAGGGTAAATTCATGGGTTAGAGCCAATCCTCTCTCTTTCCTTGCTTTGTGTCATTCATTTATTTTCTCTATTGTAATTACTATAGATTAACATTAGTTTATTTGTGTTGTTATTTGTTGTAATTAACATAAACTTAGACTAATCTAATCAAATTATTGGAATGATACATGGAATGTAAGTTGAATATGTAGGATATCCAGTATTGATTTTGTGTTTTTTTGTTTGATTCTATTTTGGTCATTAATTCACTTCGCTAATGTACATTGCTTTTCATCAAACATCATTCTTCCATAGTGATTATAAATATTTTCCTCAATTAGAATTATTTGTTATATTTGCTTCATTTAATTGCTTATTTCTATTATATCATATTCTATTTAATTTGCTAACATTATTTTTTCATTCTTGTTTTTTTTGTTTGCCAAACTTATTTATTTCACTTGGAGTAATGTTCTTGGGCATGCTGGAAAATCAAGAGATTAGGAGCTTTCAAAGTTTTGTTTGCATTTTAATTCCTGTATTTCTCTTATTTTATTATGTTGTATGTTTTATGCAAAATGGTATTTAGATGCGTTACTTTAAAGAAACTCATGTTTTTTACAATAATAAAAATAGGGATTTTTATTAATAAAATAGGACCAATGTCCTGATTTTAGCCAATAAACTTTTATTTTTAAAAGGGAGTTAATTTTCATAAAATGAGATCCAATTATCCCTATTTTTATCGGCAAAAAATAACTCTCGGATTTTTAAGTTAACACAAGGGAACCAATATTCTTAAAATCTAATAAATGTCCCGATTTGTGTATTATGCATTTTATTTTATTCCTTTTTGTGTATTATTTATTATGGGCACTTGTAATTAATTTTGGGGCAATTTTATTCATTTATTTATTTATGCTTCTTTTATTCTGGGGGATTATTCTGTCTCGTATTTTTCACTTGTCAAGTCTAGTTCAGAATATGATGGCTAACCATAGGGATATAAGACCACGGGTGTGAGTATAGCGTCTCACTTATTATAGGCCAATGACGGTCCTATTCTGTATATTGTTCTGTCTTAATATAGTATTGATCTGTATTTTTATTGTCTGTATCATAGGGGTGGTCCCACGGGGTCCCTCTATTTTGTATTAAACCTATAGGGGTGGTCCCTTGAGATCCCTCTATTCTGTCTCGAGTTCATGTCTCATTTATCCTGACCATAGATGTCTGCCAGTTTTATACAGGGGGCAATTTGGTAAAAATGAGCTTAAAATATTTAAGTTGTGATTAAAATGATACTTGCATGAAAAATGGACTTAATTGGAATAACTAAAAAGTTTTGAGGGCATAATGGTAATTTAAGCTTAAATGGTTAATCAAGACTTAATAAAAGGAAAAATGTAATTTATTAGCTCATTGGGTAAATTAGTTATTATTTAAGGACTAGAATGTAATTTGGCATGAAAATGGTAGTTTAAGGACCAAAATGTAATTTGTATAATTAAATAATGATTAAAATGGTAAAAAGAATGAACTAATGGCATTTTTGCAATTATGGTAAAGTTTAAGGATTAAATTTCAATTTTGCTATGTTTAGGGACTAAATGGTAAATATGAGGAAGTTAAGGGTAAAATGATAAATTTACACTTAGTAGATAAAAAGGGGTGTAAGTTAGGTAAAAAGTGTAAACATAAGGGTAATTTTATAATCTAGACAAAATATAGGGATAAAATGGTAACTTAATATAAAAGTGGTAAAGAAAGGACATATATGGAATTATTGAAAAATTAGGGACGTAGATGGAATTATTGGAAAAGATAAGGACATAATTGGAATTATTGGAAAAGTTAAGGACCTAATTGTAATTATACCATAGTTAAGGGACCTAAGTGTAAATATATAATTTTATGTGTACTATATATGTATAGGTTCTTAAATGAGTGACTTAATTGACATTAACAATATTATTGCATGTTAGATAATGAAATAAGGATAATAATAAGTTAACTAATGGCATTATTGTAAATAAGTAAAAAGTAAAGGGTAAAACTGGAAATTGATGGAAGTCTAGGAAGTTAGATGTAAATTTGTCAATAATGAGGTAAATGAGGGATTTTAAAGATAATTGATAAGTAATTTGAATGTAATTGTATAATTAATTGACAATAGAGAAAATAGTGATATTTATATTAATATTAATAAAAATATTACTGTTAAAGCTAATATCATGGAAATGGCAATAGTATTAAATGAAAGAAAAATGGATGAGTAATATTTACATTAATAAAAGAATAAGAATGCATTTGGATTAGTAAAGGATTATTATTATTGAATAGAAATAATCGAAATGTAGATTTAAATCCGTCTAATTTAATTGAAGATAAGAATAGAAATATGTAAAAGACATTGTTATAGAACTAAGATAAGTATTATAGATTGGATTAATTATCTAAGTATAAAATATGATAATTAATAATTTTTATAATATTGTACGTGAGAAATTTAGTAATGGGGTCACCTAAGAACGTTAGTAACGGAACTAAAGACATGAAAAAGAGTAGAATTGTCAATATGTGTCGAAAGTTAATAGAGAAATGATAATTATTGAGATGATGGTAAATTAACGATGTGAGTAATCCAGGTACTAGTGTAAAAATAGTACTGTTAGGCATGGTAATAAGGAAATTAAATATAAAATAGTATCGATAGATATTTAATGAAGTAATGTTAATAGAAGTTATATGTAAAGTTAAGAGAATAATGATGTTAAGCTTACAAATAAGTTAGTGGATTAAGTAATAGAATTGACAATTCAGGTATATATAATATGAAATATAGCTGAGTAAAAATTAAGTCGAAAAATAAAGTAAGTAGATGTTATGTTTATAGTTTTAAAAATGGTTTTGTAAAAGAAATATCAAAGATATAGAGAAAATGATAACGGTAATCAGTACCGTAAATAACAAAGATGATGATTGTTCAATGGATATGTTAGTAATGGATACTGTGCCCAAATGTAGACTATAACTGTAACTGAAACTGATGTATAAGTTATAAACAAACAATGAAAAACAAATGAATAAGTTAATAAGATATTTACAAATGTTGTTAATATAACTGGTCATTGAATTAACGGACTGAATATAATAGTATTAATGTGAAAGTTAACAGTACAGATAAAGATGATTCTGATAATAGTAATAGTATTGTTAAAATATGGTTATTAAAATAATGAAAAGGGTATAAGATAATTGATTAAAGCAAAGGATTGGGTAGGACATTAAAAGTAAAGCATAAATTACTTAAAAGTCTTAAAAATTAATGTTCATATAATAGAAATAAAGATATATGCTTGTATGTGCATGCACGTAGTAATAGTATGGAAAATTTAGGATATGTATCCACCATTGGGCATTTCAATACTTAGCGCGTAGTGTGATTACTACGTGCAGGTTATAGAAAGAAAAGATGTGGTAGTGGCCGATGTTACTAATAATCGAAAGAATTTATGGGACAGCAAGAATAAAGATATAGGCATGGCATGTATACGGTTGCGATGGATGAACACGAGACGAGATTGTACAGAATAAGTATATGTATGGTGTGTTAGTGTAATTGTTATGTTATTGTATATGCATGTTTGTGATTGTAGAAAAAAAAAATAAAAAATTCATTGATTCTAATAAGTGCATTAGAGTGTAGTGTGGTGACATCCGATATCCATACCATTTGCGGGTATAGGGTGTTACAGAAACTTTGCTTCGAAAGTGACTTAAGTTAAAATTATAATTGAGTTTTTAAGAATCGAAAATTCCATTTCTATTCTAAAAAATTGCATTGCATTCATTAGAGCCTTAGAACTATGCTAGTTGGTCCCTTATTTTACCTTGGTGCATTCCTAAAACACAACTCCACTTTCATTCATTGTAGGGAAGTGCTCAGGATAATCATCAGAAGCCTTATACCATCAATGCTATATCAAATGGAGACCTGATCGGTCGTCATGCTCACGATGAGCTAGACCAATTGGCAGGGACCATTCTTGGGTAGACCTAAAGTAACACCACCCTTGACCAAAGCTCATGTAATGGCAATAGAAACTTCCACTAGGCAATACGTACCCTAATAATGTGCTTGCTACATAGGCCCTTATATATTGAACAAGTTCAAAACATATTAATTGCACACTCATCAAAGGCTCTCATGCCTTGATAGGCCCATTTTTAGTCTGTTTGAAAGGTCCAAATACATAATGGACAAAACCCATATGCATGTGCTTTAAATTAAGAGTGTTATGCTGATGCACCACACGTTCCCATTGGGTTCCCAGCTGACACATGGGTCAAGCCCACCTACGAAAGAGACTGCACGACCTCCTATGTAGGAGTAATAAGGTTGGAAGGATATACCTACTTGTATGTGGTTGTCTATGCTGCATCGACACGACCATGCAATATTAATGTCACTCACGCATCATGCTAATAATTTGAGCCATCATAGGTACGAATCAGTGGTCTAGGGATCCCGACGGCCCATTGATAAGGAGAAACCCATTCTTCGAGTTACCAGAGGGAGTGTCAGATTGGGATGCAGAGTTACTTTCAGATGGCACCAAAACCCTTTCTTCAGAATTATCACTGGAAATGGCCAACAAAGACTTAAGCGCCACCCGGGAAATGGTCACCGAAGAGATGGATCGAAGGGCCCAAGAAATGGAGCACAGATTTGAGGAGTTTGAACATAGAATGATGGCAATGATGGGCAACTTAACTGCCACTCTAGCACCGCCAGCTGGCCAACAACCTGCTGCTCCTGCCGGGGGATAGGCTGAACAGATTTCGATCAGGGAGGCACCCCCAGCAGGAGTTGTAGTTGTAGAACCACCCCCTATTGCTGAGCCTAGAGCTTTTGCACAAGTTGAGCCTAGAAGGGTTGGAGGACATAAACTCGAAGAGGATTTTGTAGAAGATGAGCAGGAGGAACCCGCGGTAGTGAGAGCTAAGCCTCCCAAAGAGGATGCCGCCTTGAAGAAGATAGAGGAGAGAGTGGAGGTGATAGCCCGCCTACTATCTACTGGAAAGGGGATAAGGCCCGAAGATAGGGATTTGTATGATGAGGAGATGCTTTCTCAAAGGTTTAAAATGCCCGATCTGCCCAAGTTTGATGGCACCTCAGATCCATTTGATCACATCAAGCAGTACACGATTGTGATGAAGGGGACTATGCTTACCAAGAGATAGAAGGTAGAATATTTCTGCCTCAGCCTGATTGGGTCTGCTGTAGATTAGTAGCACGATTTGGATAGGAGAGCAAGAGAAGATTGGGACCTGTTGACTGAAGAGTTCCTCAAATAGGATGATTGTAGCACCCGAATGGAGGTTACATTGAAGGATTTGGAGCTACTTCAATAGAGATCTAATGAGTCATTCCACGAGTATCTTACTCGGTGGAGAAATTGGGTAATAGAGATGAGGAGGAAGCCAGATACTCCGAATCAAATTCGGTTATTCATCCGGAATGCGAGTCCATATCTCAAGGAGGGGCTAAAGATAAAGGGGCTCAAAGATTGGGAGTCTCTAAAGGATATAGCTATCGAAGCAGAAGGTGAGTACCTAGTAAAGAAGGCAAGCCAAGATAGCTTTGTTAGGAAAAACTTTGGGAACCAATCAAGAAATGGATCGGCTAACACTGGAAGTAGTAGCAGTAGCAAGAGTGGCAGGACAACTGAGGTTTTGGCCACATAATCTAACCAAGGTCAAAGGTATTATTCAAATTTGGGTTGACCTCTGACTTGGATTTTGGAAAGATTAGTGAAAGAAGGGCAGTTAAGGTCTTTGGAGCCGAGGCCAGCTAGAAACCATGGTCAACTAGGACACAGGGGGGATCAATTTTGTGCTTATCATCAACACACAGGGCATTTAACCAAATTTTATAGAACACTGAGGAGCAAGATCCAGGATCTCATTGACAATAAGCAGATCACGGATCTAGAAAAGAGGGAGAAGAAAAAGAAGTCTGCTAACCATGCGGTTCCTCCACCAGTGTACATGATCGGGTCTAGCTTGCCCGAATGGTATATATTGCAAGATATATATAGTAATGAGTATGTCACCATCACTTGCAAAATGAATAAAGAAGGGATTCCCGTGGCGGCAATAGATTGTTGGTCCACTAGTGAGAGTGGAGAAGAAGACAAAGATTCTGAGAAAGATGAAGAACTTGTAAATCCTTGGGATTTAGAGGATGAAGAAAAGAGAAAGGTTAGGGCTGTAACACAAAGTGGCTGGGTAGTTCTAGAGGTAGAGAGGTCTCAAGACCCAGTGCCTATGCTTGCAGGAAAAGAGCTCAAAAAGGATGGGTTAATGAAACAGTTGAAGAAAACAACAACCCAGATATCCATTTGGGATTTCCTGAGGCAATCCCTATCACATAGGCATAAGTTAGTAGAAGCCTTAAGTGAGTCCACTGTTGCCACCACTATCTCGCCATCTGAGTTACTAGACCTAGTTAAAGGGGGTTCGGGGGAAAACTTCGTTTATATTGATGCCGACTTACCAGTTGAAGGCCGCAAACACAATCGCCCATTGTATATCAGAGCACAGATTAATGGCAAGCATACTGCTTGCATAATGGTTAATGATGGCTCTTCTATAAATGTATGCCCTTTGGTCACACTTCCTGCTTTTGGGTTGGATGAAAACATGTTGAGCGGATCTGACCTAACCATCACAGTTTATGATAACTCTCAAAGACAGGCATCAGGAACTTTTAAGGCAGTAGTCAAGACTGGGCCCATTAAAACAGAAGCGGAGTTTGTAGTCTTATCAATTCCTGCTAATTTGTCAGCTTTACTCGAAAGACTTTGGCTTCATAAGTTGGGAGAAGTGCCATCCACCCTACATCAAATGATCGAAATACCGCACGAGGGCGAAGTAGTAACTATCAGGGCTGCTTGGGAAAATCAGGTTTCTGCACTAGAAATCTCCAAACAGCCATTCAGTGGTTTCTATGTGTCAGTAATCGATAAAGAAGGAGGTTCAGAGGGTAGATCCCAAGCGGTAAATACGATGAAGCGAATGCACTTTTTTCCAGGAGCCGGTCTGGGTAGGAATTCACAAGGGCCACAGTCACCCGTCACAACGAAGGGTCAGAAGGACCGAAGGGGACTAGGCTATAAAGGTGTAAGTGGTAAAGGAAAAGAGAAGTTAGCAGATGTTCCTCATATTCTGGAAAGTTTCATGCCAGCAGCACCTCTTTGTGCTTATTGTGGAGAGGTTAAGCCTCAGTTTATCAATAAACAGATTGTCCCAGTCTTTGAAGTTTTTAATGATGTGTTTGACTGGGCTGAGGGGACCATCAAGTTAGTTGAAGGTTTTTAGGATGAAGAGATTATGACCTAGAGCACCATCGAAGACAAAAATGAGCTGGAAGAGGTTTATACTGATAAGTTGCTTGCCACCAGGGTGAAGGGGAAGGGAAAAATAGGAGTTGAAGCATCAATGCAGAACCTAAAGATCCAAGACCTAGAAGCTCCACCAGAGGTAGTCGAAAAGCCACCACCAAGTCAAGACAATAGCCACCAGTCGGCTGCAACGTCTGCATCAATGGATGAAGAAGATCGTAGTTATTTAGATGTCCTTTTTATTCCAGAATTTTTTAATTATGACAATTTATGCAATTCGAATTTTATTAATGAGATGACAAGTTTCTTCTCTCCGATTTCCTGCTTTTCATGCCTCTCCTTCCACTTTGCTCTCCTCTTCCCTTGGCTTTCTTCTCCTTCTTCTTTTTGTGCTGACTTGTGTTGGTCTGGAAAATCCAAAGAGCTCTTTTGGTATGTATTTTGCTGCTCTTCTTCTTCTTCTTCTTCCTATTCTCTTTCTTGTTTTCCCATTGGTTTTGAGTGGGTATGTGTCTGTGTGGGTTTGTTTACTTAGTGTGTGTTGTGGTTGTGTTTTTGGCTCAAAATTTCCCCTTAGAGATCCGAAAGGGAAGGAAGTAGTTGGTGGAAGTTCAGCCCCTTGATCTTGGAGGTTAGGAGTTCAAGGTTTGGGAATTGTTTGAATTTGTGCATTTTTGATTTGTGAAGTTATGCTTTGATTTCCGAAAATTGAATGTGTAAATGTATGTGTATGTGCTTAATTGAAGGATGTGATAATTAATTGAAGTAATTTATGTAAAATTGATAGTAGGATGAAGTTTGTGCAATTTGTGCTGTTTCAATTGGTAATCTTGGGTATGATTTTTGATTAGATTATAGAATTGAGTTGCTTGAGATGTTTATATTGAGTTTGAGCTTGTTTGAGTTGAGTTTTGATGGCATGAGTTGAGTGGGGTATTGTATTTTGGATGTTGGGTTTAAGATTTGGGAAGTGGGTAGCAGTGAATAGCGTAATTTCTGGGTTCTGGTTGATTTACACGGCGGTAAGGAGGGTCCTACCACCGTGTAATCAGATTTTTGCATTTGAGTTTTGCTTACCCATGGAGTTACACGGCGGTAAGGGCTTGTAATACTACCGTGTAAATGTATTCTGTTTTGATGAGTTGCTTCTGTGCATTTTTACACGGCGGTCAGGATTTCTATACCTTCGTCTAAATGCATTCTATTTTTGAGGAGTTTAGGCTCGACAGACCCTACGACGGTCAGATTTTCTTTACCATCGTGTGGAATGTCTTACACGGCAGTAACGTTTTGTCATACCACCGTGTAAAAGCCCCCTGTTTTGGAAATTGAATTTTTGAGTTTTATCTTATTTTGTCTCTTTTGAACTTAGCATTGTTTTTAGTTTTATTTATTGGAATCTTTCCTGGCTTATGATATATAATTTTAGCATTTTTCTTAAGATATGTAAATTCTTATGTGATGAGTGTGATTTTAGTATTGATGTGTAGCCTGCAAGAGTCAAGTAAGTGGATAGATAGGCATGCCTATAGAGTTCTGTAAGTTGCAACCCCTAGTGTTTTGGACCCTGATCAGGTCACCGTTTGGGTCCTCGCGATCCTAAGTGTTTGGATCTTATTTAAGATCCCCAGTGAAAATATTTTTGTATGAAAATGAAAGAAGTTGCTTTTGTTCGTACCTAAGGGTACCCAGTGTTCACTCATTATCTACTACTCTGAATTTGCAGGCATATATGTTTGATTCTCTTATGAATGCAACCTTATGTATAATAATACATAATGGTGATTATATTAAGTTATACTTGTGTGTGAAATATGATATAAGTGATATGTTTTATACGAATAATTGTGTACTTCTATATGTGCCATATGTATGTGTTTTGCTTTGACAGCCACTGTGAGTGGTCGTCCATCTTTTATTTTTCCCACTAAGTGTTATCGCTTAGCACGGGTGTTTCATCCATGTAGGTGTGGAAGCTGTCTGAGTTTTTGTGGAGCGTGATCCACAGCATTGAGAGCCAACACTTTAGAGAGAGATTCTTTTTGTAGCTTGTCTTTTGGATTTTGGTTTTCTGATGTAACTTTTTGTAATGTATTAGATTTTGTAAATGTTTTAAGTATGTATTTCTGTAATTATGCAAGGATAATGTACCCCTTTTGTAAAGAATATTTTGATATATGAGATGAGATTTTCTGTTGGCACAGTAGTGTGTTATAAGATTTAGTTTATTGTATTTTGAATGTTTCTTTTCATTCTGGTTATGCTCGTATGTATGTTTTAATGGTAACACACTTATATATACGGGCATTCACTCTCCTTGCAGGTGAGTTCCCCTACGTATAGGTATAGGATGTTACACGCGACTTATCAGAGGATGGTCACTAAGATTCTTGATGACTTGATTCACAAGGAAGTGGAGGTGTATGTAGATGATATGATGATTAAGTCAGCTACTTGGGAAGGTCACTTTGAGGCTTTAGGGAAGTTCTTTCAAAGAATTGATAAGTACAACCTTCGCCTTAACCTTAAGAAGTGCATTTTTGGAGTCACCTCGGGAAAATTGCTTGGCCGTGTAGTAAGTCAAAGGGGAAATGAAATAGATCCCGACAAGGTCAAGGCAATTAGAGAAATGCCAACGCCCCAAAAGGAGAAAGATGTTAGAAGCTTTTTGGAAAAAATTCAATACATTAGTCGGTTAATAGCGAAAATATCTTCGAATTGCGAGCCAGTGTTCAAGCTTCTCAGAAAGGACCAACCTGTTGAATTGAACGATAATTGTCAGAAAGCTTTTAACACTATTAAGGAATATCTCTTGAATCCGCTAGTCTTGAGGCCACCTCTGCCAATCAAGCCACTAATCCTCTACTTAGCGATTGAAAGCAACTCAGTAGGCGCCATGATGGCCCAAGAAGATGAGTTCGAAGTAGAATATGCGGTCTACTATCTCAGCAAAAAGGTGCTCCCTTACGAGGCCAGGTATGTTAAAGTCGAATGGACCTTGAAGAAGCTAAGACACTATTTCCATCATTTAGGGTTCAGGCAGTCGCTAAATAGAATCCTCTGAGATATCTTCAAGAAGTGCCTTCTTTGTTAGGAAAGATGGGTAGGTGGTTAATACTGCTCCAAGAGTTCGATATAGAATACATCGCTAGGAACACCATTAAAGGGAGAGCTATAGCTGAATTCCTAGCTGATCACCCTATTGAAGGAGACCAGGTTGAGTACAACTTCCCAGACGAAGATGTCATGGCCATTACATTTTAGGGATGGCAGATGTATTTTGACGGAGTAGTTAATAACAAGGGGGCAGGTGTTGGGATCTTTCTGATAACCCCGGATGGTGAAAAGTTACCACTAGCTAAGAAGCTGAGATATAAAGCTGCTAACAACGACTCCGAGTACCAAGCATGTGTTTTCGATTTGGAGGCTCTTTTGGCCCTAGGGGCAAAGTCTACAGAGGTTTTTGGAGATTCATATTTGGTGATCCATTAGATTCGAGGAGAATGGTCCATTAAAGAAGAAAGATTGGTACCATATGTAAAACACCTCCACATGCTAAGAGGTCGATTTGAAACTTGCATTTTCCATTTCGTCCCTAGAGATGAGAATTGATTGGCCAATGCCCTTGCAACCTTGATGTCCATGTGGGATAACCCAAAAGGAATAGTTATAAAGCCCATGTTGATCTCAAGTTCGCAAAGGCCTTGCTTTAAACATGAACATGTGATGGATGTCGAAGTCACTGATGGAAAACCTTGGTACTATAATGTTTAGAATTACATGGAAGGTCAATATTCCCGGAAGAGGCTTTTGAAAAGGATCGAAGAATGATCCGAAAATTGTCCAATCAGTTTCTCAGTGTGGATGGCATACTATACAAGAGACAAGCAAACGGCATTCAATTAAGATGCATAGCGGAGAATGAAGCTAAGAGGGTTATGGAAGAAGTCCATGCCGGTGTTTGTGGAGCTCACATGAGTGGCTTATCCTTAGCAAAGAAAATCATGTGCCAAGGGTTCTATTGGATCACTATGGATACAAACTGTTCAAAATTTGTAAAATAATGTTAGCTGTGCCAATAGTATGCGGATTCGAGGCATGTGCCAGTGTCAGAACTACATAATTTATCCTCGCCATGGCCATTTGTAGCTTGGGGGATAGATATTATGGGGGAGATACGCCTTATCGCCTCTAATGGGCACAGGTTCATTATAGTCGCCATCGATTACTTCACCAAATGGGTTGAGGCTGAATCTTTTAAGAAGATAGATGCCCAAGACATGGCCAGATTTATTGAGCGGAATTTGGTATCTAGGTACAGCCTCCCACATCATAACGTGTCTAATAATGGGGTACAGTTCTTAGCTAAAACTAAACGGGTACTACAGAAGTATGGAATACAAAACCATAAGTCCTCCCCTTACCGACCTCAGGCTAATGGAGCAGTTGAAGCATCTAACAAGAATGTTAAGAAAATTTTGGTTAAAATGGTACAGAATTACAAAGACTGGGTGAAAAAGTTACCTTTTGCACTATGGGGCTATAGAACCACCATCAGAACATCGACAGGCTCGATGCCATTTTCTTTAGCATATGGAACAGAGGCAGTTTACTAGTTAAAATTGAGATTAGGTCTCTAAGAGTGGTCATGGAAGCTGAAATTCTAGAAGCAGAATGGGCGCAACAACGATTACTGCAGTTGAACCTGCTGGATGAGGGTAGGTTGTGAGCTTATTATCACAATCAGGTCTACCAAAAGAGGTTAGCTCGATCATTCGGTAAGAAGGTTAGGAAGCACCTGCTGAAAGAAGGAGACCTAGTCTTAAAGCAGATGAGGCCAGGAGTACCAGACATTCGGGGAAAATTTTGGCCAATCCGTTTGTGCTAAAGAAGCTATTATCAAAGGAAGCGACAATTTTAATAGACAGTGTTGAGAACGAGTTCAAGGAGCTGTTCAATGTTGACAAATTCAAGAGGTTCCATGGCTAAAATTCCAAAAATCAAAAGAAGGGAATAAATGCCATGCGAGTCGAAAACCGAAAAAAAGCAGCCTTGTTAAAATTGGGCGCCCTGTCAGGGTGAAAACCGAAATAGGCACTTTGGACAAAAATTAAGGGCTAAGAGAAAATATTAAATCATGAAAACTCGAGAGGGTTGATTGATAACAGGAACCTGATGCTCGCAAGATTTATCATGAGATTAAGTGTAGTCTTGTGTTTTTGAATTTTCTGTCAATAAATGAACATGTGTGATGAAATCATATAAAAATGTCCATAAATCTGTAATAAAGGACTCAGTTTGCACTTTTCATGATTGTCTAGTTCTTTTACAAAATAAATAAATTGTCATTTGTAATCTAAAAACTATTCTCTATTGCATTCGCTCGGTCAGATGTTTAAGCCAACTGATCCTGTTGTAGACAGCAGGGCTAGTCACCCACTCTTTATAGTCTGGCGAGCTAGTAAAAACATAATCCTCAGCCCTCAGAATGGTTGTATTCAAGGGTAGTTGCGCCCAAATTTTGTAGTAGCAGTAATAAATGCCGAAGATAAGATTCCACCATGAAAAGCTAGCGGCAGATTCACAATGGTCAGACACCCTCCAAACTGGCGAGTGCAATGGCCTGTGATGCAAAAGGAGGCCCTGTGAGGCTCGCACAATAGGACACACCCCGATGGCCCGTCCTAAGTCACGTAGTCAAGAATCATCCAGGGGCTCATAAAGCTGATATCTCCATCTACCAGTGTGGCTATCCATATGAAGCCTTCATAAGGAGAGTCGAACTGATATGTCCGCTGTCTAAGGAAAAAATGCACCAGTGAGTATGCATTGATCACCCTAGGAGAGGGTTCTGTTAATAACCTTAACTTCTCCTGCAACTACACCTGAAAAAAAATCAAATTAAAAATATTAGAAAAAGTAAAAAAAAGAGAAAAAAGCCGCTGGAATGAGTTGGATCCATTCCAGGAAAAAATAAGGCATAGGGTCATGTGAAAATCCC
Organism: Excoecaria cochinchinensis; assembly: GCA_947683425.1. Taxonomy (NCBI): domain Eukaryota; kingdom Viridiplantae; phylum Streptophyta; class Magnoliopsida; order Malpighiales; family Euphorbiaceae; genus Excoecaria; species Excoecaria cochinchinensis. Next base: position 18,984,947 of record CANTUQ010000043.1, read on the forward strand.
TAATGGGATGCATTTATCGATAAGAAAAGCTAGTGTGAAAACCCACAAGGGGTGCACTACCTTTAAAAATAATGATGTAAGTTACCTGGAGTAATAAGGGACTCTCGGGCATAAAAGCAGTAGTGTCAGTGCAGAGGGCATCCAAGCCAATGATCGTCTTGGCTAGAATGAATAGAAAGGGGGTCAGCCTGCGGTGAATTCCATCTACAATGTGTAAGCACCGTGTCCTAGAGCGGTCCGGATCGGAGGTTACCCTATGATGAAATCAATGTTCAAGGCCTGTACAGGAGGCTGAAGTTGGAGGTTTTAGTCCCGCGTTCCATGAGAAATGAGGTTTTTCTACACTTCAGGGGCAGAGGGGGAGAAAACGGGAGTTTTCTGAGTAAAAAAGTTTTTTTGTCCTCCACAGACGGCCAGCCCGTCTGTGGAGATAGCCCGTCGCTTCGAGTCACCGACGGCTCAGGGTTTTTTTCCGACGCCCGTCGGAAAGCCACCGCCCCTGTCAGGAGCCGCCTGGTTTCCCGGAGCACGCAACCATTCCGACGCCCGTCGGTGGATGTGGTAGGGCCGTCGGAAGTGTCCTTGTGTCAGTAGGATTCTTCCGACGCCCGCCCCTACGCACCGACGCCCGTCGGTCGTGTCTGGCTATATAAGGTCCGGATTTTCACTTCAAAAGGGTTGGGAAAATTTTTCAGAAGGGGAAACTCTGCCAAAATTCGAGCACATTTTCTCTCTCTTCCAAAAACACACATTTTCCAAAGAACTTTACTTAATCAAGGTACGAATAAATGAGAAGTCCCGAACCCTGCTCTGGTCTTTGGGCTCAAGAGGCTAGAGGTTATCCTCCAAGACACCTCTTGTGTCACGAGACTTAGACGTTAATCCTAGGCCTCATGGCCCAATATGGATAAAATGCGCAAGTCTTAGGCTCTCCGAGGCGAGAGAAACTTTCCCAATGTTCTATTGGGTGGCGACTCCATGAAACCTCTTTGTTGCCCAACATAGACGCACTTGCGATTTATTGCAAGATGTTGACGGACCCGCAAATGCCCCGATCGCCCACGTGCGGGCGGTCCGAAAGGGCGGCGCTCACCGGGGTCCGGCGCGCGTCATAGTGGCGACTCCACTGGGGACGTTTATGGTTCGAGATTTCGATTTGAAAATACCTCTTTTAACATTTATGATTGAAATTTAATTCATAAATTCGCTTTCTCTCAAGTTTGCATTTGCATATCATTAGAGCCTTAGAATAAGCTAGTTTGGTCCCTCTTCTAGCCCCGGTGCGTTCCTGAAGCACCTCCTCATTTTCACTCAATTTGGGGAAGTATTAAGGATAATCACCAGCCCAAGCCAGGTACCTCAATGGTATATCAAACTGATGACCCGATCGGTCGCTATGCTCGTGATGAGCTAGACCCGTCGGCAGGGATCATGCTTGGGTAGCCTCAAAGAAACATCTCCCTCGTCCAAAGCTCATGTAATGACTGTAGTCACTCTCCACAGGTGAAATGAACCATAATCTCATGCTTGCTGTATGGATCCTCACATATTGGATGAATCCAAATATCTCGCTCGGTAACCTAGCCAAAGGTTATCATGCCCCGGTAGGGCCATGTCGAAATTTATGGACCGTCCAAATACGTGACGATCATTATCCATCCGCTTGTACATTAGCATAGGAGTGTTATGCTGCCGGTTTTTTGCCGCGCACCATACGCGTCCATTGGGTTCCTCGTTGACCCTTGGGCTAATCCCACCTAGGAAAGAGACTGCACGACCACGTGTGTGGGAGAAATAAGGGTGGAAGGAATTACTTGCTTGCTTGTGCTCTGTAAATGTTGCATATCACGATCATGCATTATACCTACATTTCATGCATCATTCTAACTTTTGTCCCTGTAGCCATCATAGATTTGCCCAGGTGGACTAGATCACCGACCGGGCGACTGATCCGAGTTCTTACTCCTGAGCTGTCAGATAGAGAAGGTCTGCCGGAGATTTTATCAGAAGTAAGTGGCACAGTATCTCAGATGGCAAACTCACCCAGGGGGGAAGATGCCACCAGGGCCATGATTGCCGAAGAAGTGGGCCGTCGATTTGAAGAATTCGAGGGAAGGATGATGAATATGTTGGCCGCCTTGACGCAGCAGAACGCTCAGCCGAATGTTCCCCATAATCCTCCTCCTCCTCCTCCAGTAAGACTGAATGAGCCTGAAGAAGAAAGGGTTGAAAGGCGAGAGGAGCCCGTTAGGCCGCCACCGGTAGAGTTGAGATCAGTGGCTTCGGGAGAGCTGAGAAGAAGGCCAGTGCTGAGAATTGATGACGATAGAGATATCGAGGATGATAGGTTGAGCATGGCATCCGAAAAGGGGAAGGCACCTCAGGCTGATGATTTTATTTTGAAAAAGATGGAAGAGAGGTTCGAGGCCATGGCTCGTATGATAGGTAGAGCTCACGGGATGAATCCTGAGGATAGGGAGCTGGACGGGGAGGACCCGATCCCTTATAACTTCAAGATGCCGGATGTGCCGAAGTTCGATGGTACTTCTGATCCTACTGCACATGTGAAGCAATATTCTCTGGTCATGAAGGGGACCACATTGTCGAAGAAGCAGAAAGTGGAATACTTTTCTCTGAGTTTGACCTCTCATGCCATAGATTGGTATCACGGCCTTGACCGCCGCACTAAAGAAGATTGGGATCTGCTAACTGAGGAGTTTCTGAAACAGTACGATTGTAATACCAGAATGGAGGTGACTCTGAAAGATCTTGAGCTGCTCCAACAGAAGGCCGGAGAATCCTTCCATGAGTACCTTACCCGATGGCGGAACCGAGTAATGGAGATGCGCCGAAAGCCTGATACCCAAGATCAGATTCGTCTTTTCATTAAGAACGCGAGCCCATACTTGAAGGAGGGACTGAGGATGAAGGGGTTAAAGGACTGGGAGTCTCTCAAGGATATAGCCATCGAAGCAGAAGGGGAGTTCTTGACCCGAAAAGCTAACAATGATAATTTTGCCAAAAGGGCTAACCCTGGTCAAGGAGCCAGCAGGCCGGCAGGTCCCAGTAATAACAATAGAAGAATGAGTGAAGTGTCTGCTACTGAGGTAGCCACCCCGAGGAAATTTTCGAACTTAGGGAGACCATTATCCTGGGTCTTGAAGAGACTGATGAAGGAGGGAAAATTACGTCCTCTAACTCCTAGGCCGGCTTTGACACAAGGGAAGCCGGGACATAAGGACAACGAATTCTGTGCATTCCACCAGCACTCGGGCCATATCACTGATAAATGCAAAGCACTTCGGCACTCCATTCAAGATTTGATCGATAGCAAACAGATCTCTGACCCTGAGAGGAGGGAAGCTGAGAAGAAGCCTGGTTATAATGCCGTACCCCCACCTGTGTTTATGATCCAATCTAGCCTGCCAGAGTGGTACGTGCTACGAGATCTGTATGGGAATGAGGAATCTGCTGTCGGTAGTTCCGAGTATGAGAAGGAGAAAGCAGTTGTGGCGACTCTTGATTGCTGGTCTAGCAGTGAGAGCGGTGGAGAAGCCGATGATGAAGAAGGATTGAACCTTGATCTGTGGGGCTCCGATGGAGAAGAGGGGGAGATAAGCGCTGTCACTAGAAGCGGAAGGGTGATCCCCGAGATTGCAAAGCTACCTGGGCCAGTACAGCCAGTGGCAGAGAAAGAGCCAGAGGAGGAACAGATTATAAAGCAATTGAAAGAAAACCACGGCTCAGATATCCATTTGGGATTTATTGAGGCAGTCCCCCTCTCATAGGCAGAAAGTAGTAGAGGCTTTGGTTGAGGCCACAGTTGCCACTACTATTTCCCCATCAGAGCTTTTGGGTCTAATCAAGGGAGGATCCGAGGAGAGGTTGATCTTTTCCGATGCTGACTTACCGGCAGAAGGCCGTAATCATAACCGACCCTTATACATTAAGGCACAGATTAGCGGCAAGCACACTGCTTGCGTTATGGTGGACGATGGGTCTTCTATCAACGTATGCCCTTTGATAGCTTTACAAGCTTTTGGCTTAAGCAAGGACATGCTCAGCGAATCCGACCTGACTATCACGGCCTACGATAACTCAAGGAGGCAAGCCTCGGGAACCTTCAAGACCTTGGTCAAGACAGGACCTATCGAAGTGGAAGTTGAATTCGTGGTTCTGCCCATTCCTGCTAATTTCTCGGCTTTGCTAGGGAGACCCTGGTTTCATAAATTGGGAGGAGTGCCATCCACACTGCATCAGATGATAAAATTCCCGCACGAAGGGGAGGTGGTGACTATCAAGGCGGCCAGGGAAAACCAGGTCTCAGCGCTAGAAATTGCCAATCAGCCATTCAGTGGTTTTCATGTATCTATGATAAAGGAAGAGCACGGATCAGGAGGTAGCCCGGCTGTAGTTAATATGATGAAGAAGATGCACTATCTTCCTGGCGCTGGTTTGGGTAGAAGCTCCCAAGGGCTGCAGACCGCGATCACCACTCGAGGGCAGAAGAGCCGTAAAGGTCTGGGGTACAGAGGTGGTTTTGGCAAGAAGAGGGTAACAGACAGGATTCCCCACATTTCAGAAAGCTTTGTCCCCGCATCCTCAGTATGTGCTTATACTGGTGAAGATGAACCGCAGTGGGTAGATGGGAGGATTGTCCCTGGCTTTGAGATTTTTAATGATGTGTATGACTGGCACATCGGATTTGTCAAGACCGCTGAAGGTTTTTGGGATGAAGAAGTCATGACTCAGGGGATCACTTGGGACAAGTGCGAGCTTGAGGAGGTCGTTACCGAGAAAATGATAGCTGCCAGGCTGGAAGGAAAAGGGAAGATAGCAGATTTAGAGCTGGAAATGGAGGATTTGAAGATCTCTTCCGACGTGCCTGAAGGGCCTCTGCCAGATCAGAAAGTTAGTAAGCAAGCTGCAATAGCATCAACCTCGGGAGCGGCAGAGGAAGACTCTAGCCTAGATTGTCTTTTTATTCCAGAACTCTTTTATGATGTAAATGATAACAATAATATTATCAATAAGATGAACAATTTCACTTATTTGTGCGATGTTTCTGATGATTTCAACATGCATGAACATGATCATATTCCATCAATTTTTGACATTGACTCTACTGGCACAACGCCTTTCAATCTTGGAACTTCGGAAAATCCGAGAGAAATTCTAATAGCATCAAACATAACTCCTGAGGAGAGAAAAAATTTTGAGAGAATAATAACAAAACATGAAAAAGTCTTTGCCTGGACCTACGAGGATATGCCGGGGATTGACCGAGCCGTGGCGGAGCATGCCATCCCCACTTACCCAGATTGCAGGCCTGTGAAGCAGAAGTTGAGAAGGCTAAGGCCAGAATGGGCTGATAAGGTTAAGGAGGAAATCCGACAGCAGATCGAAGCTAAGTTTCTGGTGGAAGTCCAGTACCCTACTTGGCTGGCGAATGTGGTTCCTGTGGCTAAGAAGAACGGAAAGGTCAGGGTGTGCGTGGATTATCGAGATCTTAACAAAGCCTGTCCTAAAGATGATTTTCCACTGCCCCATATTGATGTATTGATAGACAGTGCCGCCAATTGCGCGATGTACAGCTTTGGGGATGGATATGTGGGCTACAATCAGATCCTGAACAAGATAGCTGACCGGGTCAAGACTGCCTTCATCACAGAGTGGGGTACTTTTGCCTATCGGGTTATGCCTTTCGGCTTGAAGAATGCGGGGGCCACGTACCAGAGGATGGCGACCAAGATCCTAAGCGACCTGATTCACAAGGAAGTGGAGGTGTATGTTGATGATATGATGGTCAAATCAGCCACCCGAGAAGGACACTTTGAAGCTCTAGAGAAGTTCTTCACCCGGATCGACAGGTATAATCTGCGACTTAACCCCAAGAAGTGCATTTTTGGGGTGACTTCAGGAAAGCTGTTGGGACATGTCGTCAGTCAGAGGGGGATAGAAATTGACCCCGATAAGGTGAAAGCTATCAGAGAGATGCCTGTGCCACAAAAGGAAAAAGATGTAAGGAGTTTTCTGGGCAAGTTGCAGTATGTTAGCCGGTTTATTGCCAAACTCACTTCGATATGTGAACCTGTTTTTAAGCTGCTTAGGAAGAATCAGCCCGTAGTCTGGAATGAAGACTGCCAGAGAGCTTTTGATAATATCAGGGAGTACCTGTTAAATCCGCCAGTACTAAGACCTCCGCAACCTGTCAAGCCGCTTATTCTGTACCTGGCAGTAGAAGACGGTTCAGTGGGCGCCATGATGGCTCAAGAGGATGAATTTGGGGTGGAGTTTGCAGTTTATTACCTCAGCAAGAAGTTTCTGGCTTACGAAATAAAATATGCTGAAGTAGAGAAGATCTGCCTTGCAGTGATTTGGGCATCGAAGAAACTAAGGCATTACTTCCACTCGTACAAGGTTCAGGCTGTAGCCAAGCAGAATCCTTTAAGATATTTGCAGGAGGCGCCATCTTTGCTTGGAAAGATGGGGAGGTGGTTGCTCTTGCTACAAGAGTTTGATGTGCAATACGTCACCCGCAAGACTATTAAGGTGCGAGCTGTAGCCGAATTTCTTGCTGAGCATCCTATCCAAGGGAACACCCTCGAATTTACCTTTCCTGACGAGAGCATAGGCACGATTTCTGTTCAAGGATGGCAGTTGCATTTTGACGGGGCGGTAAACAACAAAGGAGCCGGAGTCGGAGTCATCCTGACAACCCCAGATAATGAAAAACTTCCTCTTGCTAAGAAACTGAGATACAAAACAACCAACAATGAAGCTGAGTATGAAGCATGCACTTTCGGATTAGAAGCTTTGGCTGTGTTGGGGGCAAGAAAGGTAGAGGTATTTGGTGACTCGTCCTTGGTAATAAACCAGATCTGAGGTGAGTGGGCTGTTAAGGAAGAGCGACTGGTCCCCTATGTTCAATATCTGAAAGGGATGTGTGGGCAGTTTGAGATTTGCACCTTCCACTTCGTGCCAAGAGATGAGAACCGTTTGGCTGATGCGTTGGCAACTTTAGTGTCAATATGGGATAACCCTGAGGGAGTGGCCATGAAGCCGGTGCTGATTTCGAGCTCTGATAGGCCCAGCTTTAAAACCGTGCCTGTAATGGAACTAGAGGCGTCAGATGGGAGGCCGTGGTACTTTGATATCATGAATTACTTGGAAAGCAATAGATTTCCAGAAGAAGCCACTGAAAAAGATCAGAGGATGATACGTAAGTTATCTACTCAGTTCATATCCTTGGAAGGGGTGCTGTATAAGAGACGGTCAGATGGGATCCAACTCAGATGTTTGAATGAGAGAGAAGCGCGCAAGATAATGGAAGAAACCCATGCAGGGGTCTGCGGGGCCCACATGAATGGTTTGACCTTGGCCAAAAAGATAATGAGGCAAGGCTTTTATTGGCTTACGATGGACACTGATTGTTCAAAATATGTCAAGCAATGTCAGTTGTGCCAATAGTACGCGGATCTGAGGCACCTGCCGGTATCAGAGCTACATAACTTAACATCTCCTTGGCCGTTTGCCGCCTGGGGGATAGATATCATTGGGGAGATTCGCCCTACGGCGTCCAATGGGCACAGGTATATCATAGTCGCGATCGACTACTTCACCAAATGGGTCGAGGCAGAATCTTTCAAGAAAATTGACGCAAGGGATATGGCCAGGTTCATAGAGAGGAACTTGATCTGCAGATATGGCCTCCCTCACCACATAGTGTCTGATAATGGAGTGCAGTTTATGGGAGCGACCAGAAAACTTCTTGAGAAATACGGTGTTGAGCATCATAAATCCTCTCCCTACCGACCGCAAGCGAATGGAGCAGTGGAAGCCGCCAATAAGAATATGAAGAAGATCTTGTCCAAGATGGTCTAGACCTACAAAGACTGGGCTGAAAAGTTGCCCTTCGCCCTGTGGGGATACAGAACGACAGTAAGATCATCTACGGGCGCTACACCATTTTCTCTGGTATACGGAACAGAAGCAGTATTGCCGGTAGAGATAGAGCTTAAATCATTAAGGGTGGTCATGGAGGCCCAAATCCCGGAAGCCGAATGGGCGCAGCAGAGATTGCAGCACTTGAACTTGCTGGATGAGAGTAGGCTGAAAGCTTATTATCATAATCAGATATATCAGAAGAGATTAGCGAGAACTTTTGGAAAGAAGGTGAGGAAGCACCCGCTGAAAGAGGGGGACTTGGTGTTCAAGCAGATGAGGCCAGGAATACCAGATATCAGGGGGAAATTCAGACCTACCTGGGAAGGGCCGTACATCCTTAAGAAGCTGTTGTCCAGAGGGGCTGCAATCTTATCAGACAGCGATGGGAACGAGTTCAAGGAGCCAGTCAATGTCGACAGACTCAAAAGGTTCCACGGCTAAAGACAAAAATAAAAAGAAGAGAATAAAATGCCCTGCAAGTCGAAAACCGAAAAAAGGCGGCTGTGCTAAAATTGGGCGCCTCGACAGGGTGAAAACCGAAAAAAAGGCATCCTGTGCAAAAATTAGAGGCATGAGAGAAAATGTCCGATCATGAAAACCCGAGAGGGCCGATCGGTAACAGGAGTTGATGCTGTTAAAATTTGGTTTCATGTATTGATAGGGCATAAGCAGCTGAGTAAATGCCAAAACTGATCATGTATGCTGAAATTATCTAGAAATGCACACGAAACTTGTGAAAGGGATGAATATTATTCTTTTCACTTTTGTCATTTTCTAGTTCTGCATTAAAAAGAAATGTAGCAAAAAATACACATGTAGGCTAAACTAGGTCTTGCTGCTGCTCTCGCCGATCAGATGCTTGAGCCCTCGAGTCCTATTATCAGAGGTTGGGCTGAGGATCCATTTCTTGTACCCGCTGGTTGAGGAGGCAGAATGATTGCCAAACCTCGGGATGACAGTCTTCACAGGTAATCTGCCCCATAGCTCATGATACCGGGAGGCAAATGCGATCGAGAGATCCCCCCTCGGAAAGAAAGGGGAACCCTCACTATATCCTGGGTCATCCCAAGCTGCCGTGAACATCGCGAGGTAATGCAGAAGGTAGCCTGGCGGAGGCCGCAGAGGGGGACGCAACCTGATGACCCATCGGTGACCGCATGAGACAGCGGGAGCCAGGCGGATGTAAAACTGATATCGTCATCTGACAGCTCACTAAATCTGGTAATGCCTTCACCAGTCGTGGCACACCCATACAGTCACCGACGAGGCAAGAAATGACTCGGCATGTACCGCGGAATGACTCGGGGGGTTGGTTCAGACAGCATCCTCAGTTTTTCCTGTAGCCAAATCTGAAAAAAAAAAAGCCGCTGGAGTAAGTAGGGTTTGCTTCAGGCAAAAATAAGGCACAGGGCTGTGTGAAAATCCGAAAGGACGCACCTCCCGCAAAGAAAAGCTAGTGTGAAAATCCATAAGGGACGCACTACCTTTGAAATAATGACGTACCTGGAGTAATAAGGGGCTACCGGTAAATGTTGTAGTGGACCCAGAGCTCACAGCGTCCAGACCTAAGATGGTTTCGGCCAAGACAAGTGGTAGAGGGGACAATCCCAGATGAAAGTCGCTCAGAACTCCAAGCAGACGAAAGTCGCCTGTCAAGCCTCCTGGAACAACAGTAAGGAAGTTCACCATGCAGAATAGGAACGTGATACTTACCCGATAGGTGGGGATGTCAGTGAACTGATCTAGGGCCTCGATCAGTGGCTCCAGAGAAAAGGAAGAACTCAGAGGAATCAGCCGATTGGCCGCCGAGGGGGATATGCCCAGGGCTAGGGCTACGTCCCGGGTCTGAAGTAGGCTGCAGCGGGGGATGCAAGGCAAGGCGCCAGGAGGGAACTGGGCTCCCAGAATGGAAGCCAATTCTTCGGAAAGAGGGCACAGTTCCTGATAGGTGAACTGGAAGACGTGAAATCGAGGATTCCAGAAGTGGGTCGCCGCCAGGAGGAGGTTCTGGTTGATTTTCACCCGACACAGATATTTCAGCCCAGCCAGAGAGGAAAGGGCGCCTTCTCCCCAAGTGTGTTTGTCATCTAAAATATGGTGCATCCTTTGAGCAGGAGGGGAGAACATTTTTGAGAAGAATGAAAGCCCCAAGTGCTGGAAAATGAAGAGACAAGAAAATCTTGTAGATTTTATAGGAGAAGGTCACCGACGGCCTACCCGCCCCTCTACAGGGACGGTCTGCCCGCCTCTCTACGGAGACGGCCTGACCGCCCCTCCATAGAGGCGGCCTGACCGTCGGAAGTCCACCGGGCAGAAACACGCGTCATCATCGCATTCATCACGAAATTAAATTGCATTCATTTCGCGACAGACGGCCAGCCCGTCGGTCGCTTTACAGACGCCCTGCCCGTCGGTCACGAAATTCTATATAAGGGCGAGTGACAGACGGCGCAAACGTTGCTGTCCCTTTCTCCTTCCTCTCTCAAGCGGTTTCTAAATAGTTTTTAGCGTTTTTTGAGTCTTCTCTTCTTATTTTTTCACGATTTCTTCGTTTTTTCGCATTACATACTCACCCGGTGCTCGGATATTTGTATTTCCCTAATTTCTACACTTCTCCGGATTGCAAGTAAGTAAATAATTACTTCTTTATTATTTATTTATCTATTTCTTTAGTTCATTTCTACATTCTTTCTTCTTTTAACTCTAAGGAGTTTTAAATAATTTTAGAATTCAGGGGGAAATGCTGCCTAATTTTCTATATTATTTTGTAATTAAATCCGAACTTTTTGCATGATCACATAGAAATAGAGTTTTTCTATAACCTTGATGCTGTAGAATTACACCCTTTTTAGCGCACCATTTTGTGCATATCTGTGCTTTTATGGCCTGAGGCAATTATTTTGTTTTGTTGGGGGCACACTCTTGCCGGGGTGCGCCCCATTTGCAAGCATTTAATATTGCTGGGGCCTGAGGCCTGTTGTCTTGCTTTTTCACGCAGGAGGTAGGGCACATCCCTGCCGGGGTGCTGCCCAAATTTTTTATCTTTTATTCTAGAATTGAATATTTATTTACTTTCCCGGTATGATGCATGCCTTAGGACTTAGAAAACCCATCTTTATTCGCTTTAATTATCTCCGTAGGGATTACATGTTCCTTTGCCATGATGCGTGCAAAGCATGTTAGGATACTTCCGTAAACAGGATGTTTGCTTTTTTTATCCGTTATTACTTTTTTATCTCATGTTGGGCCGCCGTTGCCCTGTTAAGGCCTAGATGGACCTTAGATTTTGGAAAATAAACCTGATAGTGCTTGTTTTGCTAAGTTTTCGCTATCTGACTCTCTCCTTTTTATAGGATGCCTCCCAGACGCAGAGCACCACAGGCCCAGCCCGAGCTTGAGGCCCCAGCTTGGATGGATGATGAGTCCGCCCAGAGGTACAGGGCGTTGGCTCAGGTAGAGTTTCGGGCCAGCCGCTTTGTATCTCGCCCTTTTCTAGAGGCCCTCGGGTTGGCCCCGGAGTTCGATTTACTTGCCGAGGGAGCGGGTTGGATAGAGTTTCTTGAGCCTGCCTTCCAGACATTTCCAGAGGCCACTCGCCAGGTCTTGGCCACTCTCCGTTACGCAGGCTTTCAGAGCGCAGATACTGACCCGGGGGTGATACAGTTTTGGTTTGATGGCGACCATGTCAGCATCACCAGGCAGAGGTTTGCTCAGGCTATGGGGCTTCCTTCGGGGGAGGAGGTTGAGATCCCGCGGCGAGCGGTGAGACGCGCCCATTGGGCGGCTATTGCTATACCGGGAGTGCTGTATGATCACGATACAGCGAAGAGCACCGTACTGGTGTCTCAGGCACTCCGGTATCTGCACAGAGTGCTTTCCAGCTCGTACCTCGGTCGAGCTGGTAATCCAGGGTCGCTTAACGCGGCCGAGATCTGGAGCCTCTGGGCTATGGTGGCAGGCCAGCGTCTCAACATTAGCCACGAGATCTTGGCCAACCTGACCAGAGTGGGCAGAGGGTTGACACCGGTGGTGATGGTAGGAGGAGTCATCACCCGATTACTGTTGGGATTGGGGTTTACACCCGAGAGACTGAGAGGACCTCTACCGGAGGGGATCCATGTAGATGCTGCAGTAGCGGTTCAGATGGGGATGATCTCCCCGATTTCTGGCCAGGCAGAGGCCTACAGGGTGTTGACTATCCATGAGACCCGGCAGCTGTTCTCGCTTCCACCCTTGGGGGCAGACCCTGATCACCCAGAGCACCAGGAGGAGCAGCCTCCACAGCCCGAGCCACAGCTTCAGCCTCCACAGCCCGAGCCACAGCTTCAGCCTCCGCAGGTATAGCCGCAGCCTCCACAGACTGAGCCTCAGCCGGAGCACCAGCCTCCTCCACCTCCTCAGTCCCAGGCAGTGCCTCCGCCACAGCACCAGGAGCCTCCTAGGACCCCCATGGATTTTGATTTTGAGGTCACGATGGACGAGCTTTTCGGCTCTTCACCGGCATCTAGGGCCTCGACTCCGGCCCCGTCACCGGGTACCAGGGTACAGAGGCCTGCCCGCGAGCCCTTCGAGAGATACCATCCGTACTCCCGAGGCGATCCTGGGGCATCCACTTCTTCGGCACCACCACCAGAGCCAGCGCCACATCAGCCAGCTCAGCCGGACTATTTCCAGCTCCTCTCCTCCATGTTTACGGCCTTTGAGCGACGACAGGATGAGAGGGATAGGGCCATTCATGAGAGGTTGGATCGCCAGCAGACTGCTATCCAGGAGCAGTCTCAGACAGTGGAGCGCCTATCCCGAGAGCAGGCAGGCTACATGGAGCATGCAGCGAGGGAGCAGACTCGGGCCATGGATGCCCTTAGAGATGAGCAGATTCGAGTTCTGGAGGCCTTCAGGGGAGAGCAGGTGAGGCTAGTTGAGCAGATTGCTCAGGGGCAGAGAGAGTTGAGGCAGCAGCTCGCTCATGATGTGGGGACGTCGCAGGACCAGGCGTCTCAGAGGGTTGACATGACCCTTCAGATGATTGACGAGTCACTGGACTCTCTGAGATCCCGCGTCCAGGCGATAGAGGGGATTCTCCCTCCTCTTTCCCAGACCATGAGAGAGTTCAGGGAGCAGACGGAGCAGAGCTTAGAGCGTAGGAGAGCGGCCGCCGTTGAGCAGACCACTCAGCTGAGCCAAGCCTACAAGAAGTTGGGGGACAAGATCTCTGAGACCTTAGGGTTTCTGGGCACTTGTACCCAGCCCTTCTTAGACGGCTATGCTCAGGTACAGTTCAGGCGAGCCCATGATCACGAGGCAGGACCCTCTACAGCTCCGCCACCCCCTCAGGCCCGTCCACCTCCGCCAGGGACCGTGCATATTTCGGATGATGAGGATCCCGATGAGCCTTCAGACTACACACCTCTCTGAGCTTCAGGGAGTTATTTTTGTATCTCTTGTATTTTGTATATGCATTGTACAAAAATGATATTTTTAGTGGAAAAACTTTTGCTCTATTATTTGCATGTTTTTTTTCGATTAATTGCTTAAATAACACCACAGGAAGTGTATATTCTCCTACTTACTCATGTGTCGATAAAAATGACAATGAAAAAAATAATAATAACATGAAACGAAGACAAACAACAAAAGAATAATAATCAATAACAGGTCAAAAGATGACCTTTCAAACACGAATTAACAAGATCTTTTATCTCACAGGTACAAAGGAATACCAACCTAAGCACGGACATCGATTAAGGAGGTCTCCTTCGAAACAAGGAAACCAGCGGAGTTTTCACACTCCAAGATCGAAGCTGCAGTTAAAGAAACGCTGCTCTTCACCCCGAAGCTGCGGTTGAAGAAACACCGCTCTTCATCAGATCGAAGCTGCAGTTGAAGAAACACTGCTCTTCACCCCGAAGCTGCGGTTGAAGAAACACCGCTCTTCATCAGATCGAAGCTGCAGTTGAAGAAACACTGCTCTTCACCCCGAAGCTGCGGTTGAAGAAACACCGCTCTTCGTCAGATCGAAGCTGCAGTTGAAGAAACACTGCTCTTCACCCCGGAGCTGCGGTTGAGGAAACGCCGCTCTTCACCAGATCGAGATTGAAGCCAAAGCTTGCTGCATCTCACCAAGCCCTACGGATCGAGATGAGGTCTAACCGGCAAAAAGGCATGGAAGGTGAAAAGCCGCCGAAGGTACGCTTTCTTTCCAACCTTTCTCTGAGTTTTGGCTTATCTAGGCGCTTGTGCGCTAGTTTCCCCAAAACTGGGGGCAACTGTAAGCACCGTGTCCTGGAGCGGTCCGGATCGGAGGTTACCCTATGATGAAATCAATGTTCAAGGCCTGTACAGGAGGCTGAAGTTGGAGGTTTTAGTCCCGCGTTCCATGAGAAATGAGGTTTTTCTACACTTCAGGGGCAGAGGGGGAGAAAACGGGAGTTTTCTGAGTAAAAAAGTTTTTTTGTCCTCCACAGACGGCCAGCCCGTCTGTGGAGATAGCCCGTCGCTTCGAGTCACCGACGGCTCAGGGTTTTTTTCCGACGCCCGTCGGAAAGCCACCGCCCCTGTCAGGAGCCGCCTGGTTTCCCGGAGCACGCAACCGTTCCAACGCCCGTCGGTGGATGTGGCAGGGCCGTCGGAAGTGTCCTTGTGTCAGTAGGATTCTTCCGACGCCCGCCCCTACGCACCGACGCCCGTCGGTCGTGTCTGGCTATATAAGGTCCGGATTTTCACTTCAAAAGGGTTGGGAAAATTTTTCAGAAGGGGAAACTCTGCCAAAATTCGAGCACATTTTCTCTCTCTTCCAAAAACACACATTTTCCAAAGAACTTTACTTAATCAAGGTACGAATAAATGAGAAGTCCCGAACCCTGCTCTGGTCTTTGGGCTCAAGAGGCTAGAGGTTATCCTCCAAGACACCTCTTGTGTCACGAGACTTAGACGTTAATCCTAGGCCTCATGGCCCAATATGGATAAAATGCGCAAGTCTTAGGCTCTCCGAGGCGAGAGAAACTTTCCCAATGTTCTATTGGGTGGCGACTCCATGAAACCTCTTTGTTGCCCAACATAGACGCACTTGCGATTTATCGCAAGCTGTTGACGGACCCGCAATTGCCCCGATCGCCCACGAGCGGGCGGTCCGAACGGGCGGCCGCGGGGACCCGGCGCGCGTCACACAATGCTAAATAATTGATAGTCACCGAATGGTTCATCCGAGGCCACCAGCAGGTACCTGGATAAGCAAATCAGTAAAACTACAGTAGCTCAATAGGTAGGCACATCTAAAAAGTCAATGAGTGCACCAAATAGGGGCTCTAGGGAAAAAAATCCCCTCTAGGAACTAGTTGAGTCGCCTCAGAGGGTGATATGCCCAAGGCAAAGGCCACATCCCTAAGCTGATACGGTCCGTAACTTAGGACACAAGGAAGGGTACTAGGAGAAAACCTTACATCAGTAATTGCGGCGAATTCTTTGGCCAAGGGACACAGTTCTTGGTGAGTAAACTAAAAATGTGAAATCGGGGATCCCAATAGCGGATGGTAGCCAATAAAAGGTCTCGGTCTAAATTGATACTTCTCAGAAGTCTCAGACTTGAATAAGGAGCCAAAGTGCCAGTTTTCCAGGTCTTGGGATCATCCATGAACCGGCGCAGTTTATTAAGGATGGTCGTTGACATATTCAAATAGCTGGACATGAAATAAATAAGTTGCATAAGTAATAAAGGGAAAATAAATAAAAGGAAAAGAAAAAAAAAATACCTGGTTGAGAGCTCTATCCCAAAAGAATGAAAAGAAAGTGACATGGAAAGCAAAGAGGAGAAAGGCCTGTTTATGGACAAAGAGAGGAACCAGTCTGGCCCGTCTTAAAAATTGGATCACTTTTTCTTGCATTTTTAGACTCATGCATTCCAACAAGCATAGCTTATTTTTTGTTATTGTACATATATAATTTGCTTGCAGGAAAATGCTCAATAAACAGTGTCAACGGAAAAAATGGAGCTCAAGATTATGTTCAGGGAGTAAAATAAAAAAAAATATATATTTAAAAAAAAAGTGCCAGAGGTGCGGCCACGAGGCCGTACCTCTTATGGCCAAGTGACCGCACCTCGAGTGGCCGAGGTGCAGCTATGAGGCTGCACCTCATGTGGCTGAGGTGCGGCCACACCTTTGAGGCCGCACCTCGGGGAGGTATAAAACCTCCCTGTTTGGCCGTACCTCAATACCTCTCTCCTCTCTCTATTTTTTCTTTTCTTTGTTATTTGCTCACCCGTTTTCTCTCTAGCCTTAATTCATTTTTTGGTCATATCTTTTCCATTTGTGATCCATTTTGTTTATTGTTCACGCCAAAATGATCCTTATTCAGCTGCCTTCGAAGTGATCTAAATTTTTTAGAGTTTATCTACCCTTTTTTTAGTGAATATTTCGCCTACCAGGTTAGTTTTCGTTTGTTTTTCTTTTTTATTCTATTTTATAAGTTTTCTTTATTATTATTCAACAGAATATGATAAATCAAAAAAAAATGCATACCTTGTTCGCTGTCCATGTAAACCAGTGGAGAAAGAAAAAGAAAAATGAAGTAAAAAATAATGAAAAAGGTGCATGTGTTGTAATGTAATAGAAATATAGTATTTATGTAAAATTTCTTGCTATGCAACTAGGCATTGCTCCCTTTCTTTTTGCAACTTATTTAGGTTATCAGTAAAAATAATATGTACAAATGCAAATAAGTAAAAATAATAGTCGTTATTTTGTGGAGTTATCTACTTGTAATATGCAAAATGTATATAATTTGGATATTGAGATTGGTTGTCTAAGGCTTGAACCCTGTTTGAATTGGTTGTGTGTATACAGGAAATTTGGTGCATTTTGGCTAAAGTGCTATCCAAATTTTCTTCGATTGGTAGCATAGAAAAATGAGTTTAATATAGCAAAATAATTGATAAAATAATGCTGATTAATTTATCTTGCATAAACTAACTGTCAATTTTTTCAGGATGCCTCGACAACATAGAGTGCGCCTGAGACTTGATGCACGTCCACCTTTGAAAGAGATGACAGATGCTCAGAGATAGCAATTCGAGACTTTATGTCAGATGAGGCTTATGCCCAGTAGATTCGTGTCTAGGCAGTTTCTACAGTAGATAGGCATGTGGGAGGAGGTAAGCGCCCTGATAGCATCAGTTAGCTAGACTGATTTCTTGAGATTGGCTTACCAGACATACCCAGAGATCACTAGGGAGTTCTTAGCCTCATTACAGTACAAGGGGTATCGGAGGCCAAATACGGAGCCTGGGACTATTTCATTTTGAGTTAGAGGCCATTATCATGAGATGAGTTGCCAGGATTTTTCACGAGTGATGGGCCTCCCGACAGGAGATTAGGTCTTGATACCAGATAGGACTATCCCCACTCATTGCTAGGAGCAGATAGTAGCACCGGGTGTCCCTTATTATCATAATCAGGCCAAGAGCATCTTATTGCATTTGCAGGCTTTGAGATATATCCAGAAGGTACTGGCCAGTGGCTACCTTGGCCGCGTCAGGAGTCCTTGTTCTATAAATGCCATTGAGGTTTGGAGTTTATGGGAGATAATGACTGGTAGGCAGCTGAACATTGCCGACGAGATCTTAGCTGCATTGGTCAGAGTTGGGCAGGGGACCACTAGGCACATATGCATTGGAGGGGTGGTGACTAGGTTACTCCTTCACCTAAGACATGACCCCAGTACATTCGAGCCACACTTGGAGGGAGATATAACTATCTATCTCGCTGTCACTTGTTATATGGGTATGGTGGAGCCGATACCGAATTGATCAGATGAGTACAGACTGCTCAGTATGGCAGAGACCAGACTTCTCTGCAAGTTGCCTCCACTCCCCGACATAGCAGGTACTTCGGGGGATGATCACCTACAGCCAGAGGAGGAGCATCCACGTACACCACAGGATGGGGATGGTACATATGATTTAGACTTCACAGATCTTTTCAGCACTCCCCTTCCACAGCAGATCCTACATGAGAGCGTAGCCCGCACCACTCCTCCACCACAGGTTTCGGATCTTGACTTCTGTACTCTTCGGAGACACCCCTATTATCGTTGGCCAGGTGATCCGGGGGCATCCTCTTCCACAGCCCTGCCATCATCTGAGTTTAGGACAGAGTAGAGTCAGCCTACTCCAGAGATGTTATTCCAGTCTATGTACCAGGATATGATGTCTGCATTGACTGCTTTGGGACAGAGCCATGATGAGGGGATCCGTCTTTTAGGCCAGCGTGTAACGTACGATCTCCACCTACTGAGCCAGCGCACAGAGGAGAGCTTTCGCCTACTGAGCCAGCAGACAGATGATAGGCTCACACTATTTGGCTAGCAGATAGCAGAGGGGTTCGGAGAGATTGGTGGGCATTTAGATAGGATATAAGGATCTGTGACACCTTCGTAGGCTGCGATAGCGCAGAGGGTTGGTGAGTCCCTCCAGGAGATGGATGAGTCGCTGGCCTCCACCCGACACCGAATGGATGTCTTGGAGGAGACTTCTGCAGGAGTATCCCAGGGCATGAGGGATTTGCGTGAGGATTTAGGCAGAGACCTTCCTATCATTCAAGAGGACCTGGGGTATCACATTGATGGATACGCTTCTGCCATATCAGGCATAGCCTACAGTTTTCAGGAGCTATCCCACATCGTTGCAAGCATGGCTAGCCCATTCTTAGATAGGCAGGTAGAAGTTAGATTGCGAGCATCCCATCCGCCATCATCTAGACCACCTCCTGAGGACATCACACATCAGCCGCCGTGTAGACACCGGGTCCCAAGTAGCCTAGATCAGGATTATCCAATGATAAAATCAAATGTGCTTGTTTTCAGGCAAAAATGAAAGTTGGAAGTGACGATTTCCTTGTCGATTTGATTTGCTAGAAATAAATAAAAATGTATTTTAAAAAAAATATTTTAAAAAATATTTTGAGACAAAAAGGGTATGTTTTGAAATTATAGTTTTTTTAATTTTTTTTTTTAAAAAAAAAAATTGCAGGTGTCGGGATCCTGCAGCGCCCCTGTTTGCCCGATTTCACCCCGACAGCCTTTTTGGCCATATTGGCCCATTTTTCTTCATTTTTAATGCTTTTTCTTCATTTTTTCCTTAGAATTTAATTCTAAAACCTTTTATTTTCTAACCTTTTAAATTTATCAATTTTTTGTGGTTATGAAAATTAAATTGATTTTATTTTTTTCATTAAAAATCTGATTTTTTGGGGAGGTATAAAATTAGAGAGAGAATTAGGGGGGATTTTCTTTAGAATTTTTTTTTTCTTCTTCATCTTTCTTCCAAAAGCAAATTCTCTCCATTTTCTAAAGGATTTTCCAAGATAATTCTTAAGTCAAAAAGAACAATTTTTGTTCTTGGGAATTTTCTTCCTTTTTATCTAACAATTCTACCTTGAGACAAATAAATTAATTGTTTGTTTTTAAGTTAAAATTTGTTTTCAATATTTTATTTTCCTAATATCATTCTTACAAATCAAGACAAAGAATTGGATCAGTTACCTTCATTTCATCAAATAAATTTTGAGGGTAAGCATTCTTGGCTTAATTTTTAATTCAATTTTAATTTACAATTAAATACTTATCATATAAATTCTTTTAGATCTATTAATTTTTTACTTCTTATTTCTTGTGTTCTTATTTAATTGTTCATATTATTATTATTATTATTATTATTATTATTATTATTATTATTATTATTATTATTATTATCCTTTTCCTCTTTATTTGATTATTCATCTTTTGTTTCTATTTTTATGATTATGATTATCATTATTGTTGTTCATATCTTATTATTGTTATTTTTTATTGATATTATTATTTATCATGTTTTAATATGTTATATTTATTTTATTTCTTATTATTCTTGCATGTTTATGTGATTGTTCATATTCTTTGGTTGTTATTGTGTTTTATTATCATTATTATTGTGATTTATCATCCTAAGTATTATTATTATTATCATTATCATTATTATCATTATTTGTATTATTATTATTATGTTTGTTGTTACTTTTATTATTATTTATTATTATTACTATTATTATTTTTATTATCCTTGTTTATTTCTTGCATCCATATCTCACATCTTGATAAGCCTTTAGCTTGAAACATATCTCTAGAACTTATTGGAACAGTCCCAAAAACATGATCTTCGACCGACGTGCGAAAACAACCACGCACTAAGCTATATGCTTAGTGATGTTCAGGCAATTTTTTTTTCATCCAATTCAACATAATCAAACATTACATGCATAAGACATAATATTTTTCAAATATAAACATCTTCATTTATTTCTAAGTACGAATGGGCATCAAAATTTATTTATGAAATTTATGCATGTAAGTAATTATACTAATTCATATTAAGCTATATAATGATTATTAAGTCTTACAATTAAACGTACAATTAATTACTTCTTCCATTTAAAGTTCTTTAATTATTAGTTATGCATTTATTTATTTTATTTTCCTTTTGTATTTGTATTTGCCCCAAGTAAAATCTAGAAGAATTGTCCTGAGCCAGATAAGCGAGATTTTAAATATGGGGTCGAGTTCTCGGAACCATTTGGTCCATTACATATCTCATATCATTGCTCAATTTTCAATATTCACCTATTGAGACTGAGCTCTTGTTACCATTTAGTCCATAACACAGGTCAAATGTCATTTACCGAAATTGAGCTCTTGGAGCCATTTGATCCGAGAACACATGTCAAATATCATACACTGGAATCGAGCTCTAGGAACCATTCAGTCCAGTAGCATATGTCAAATATCATACATAAGAATCGAGCCCTTGAACCATTCAGTCCGGTAACACACGTCAAATATCATACACCAAAATGAAGTTTTTGGAGCCATTCAGTCTGTTAACACATGACAACTATTATACATTGAAACCGAGCTCTCGAGGCCATTCAGTTCGGTAACACATGCCATGACATAGTACTGCTAACTCCTTAATTGGCATACCAATCTTATCACATTACTACAATCCTGTCTAAATTTTCCTAAGGCATATCTAATTAAATTTTCTTTGAAATTTAATAATATACTCTCATAATGTTTTTCAAGTACAAATAGTCAAGCTCATTTCTAATAATTTTAGTCCATATTTAAACCATTTCATTTCATTCTTCATAATCATCATCAATTCATGATTTAGCATCAACTCATCTTTTATGAAGCATTAAAATAGCCAATTAAAGCTATTCGATATTCGACCATTATATGTACATTAATTATTCATAATCAAGTTTCAAACATTATACTATTTAATCATTAAACTAGCCATACTTATGCACCTTATAACATTTTAATTTAATCCATTTCTACAAAGTTCGAACGTGTCCATCTTATCTAGTCTTCACATATCCATTGGTATTTTTATGCCTATAAACTATTCCTCGTGATTAAGTCCATTTATTTGTTATCTTGATTCTTAAAGCGCACTTATCATTCAAGAGTAATTCCCTCCATTCACATAATCGCATAAATATATACATATTTGTATACACACACACACACATATAATCTTCATATCATTCATCATGTCACTTATATTACTTTTATTTAACTAGATATATGCAAATTCAAGCACATATTCTACCAAGCACACTTGGCAAGAATTCTATCTCATTTACATAATCACCGACAGTTTTCTTCACCTCCTATTTAATAGACACACACACACACACACACACACACACACAAACACACACACACACATACACCAATCTTAACATGTTTCATATTATTTGAGTTCTACCTAATATCACTCTTATTTCCAAATTGAGTTAGCATATGTATTTGTATCATTATCGTACAACTCACACCTAAAATCTCATTATTTCTCAAGACTAAGAATTTCATGGATATTCATGTCATATTAATTCATATAGTGTCAATCACTTAAATTCAATGTATAATCAATCAAATATTCAAACCGAACTTGGAATTCAATACCCCTATGCAATTCGGCCAACTAAGCTTCCAAACCTAATGTGCTTTTTTTTCAACTTAATGCCTTAATTAAGTTCTTATTATCCCCAAATACATAATTATCACATCAATAGACAAACTAACATGAATGCTAAACATTCAAATCAAACATATATATATATATATGTGTGTGTGTCTACAAACACATACACACACACACACACACACGCACACACACATATACACACACACACACAAACACACAAGTGTAGACACCGGGTCCTGAGGCAGTCCAAGATCAGAATTACCCAATGATGAATATGATACTTGCCACAAGTAGAGATGTCAATAATGATGTTTTCCTTGTCGAAAATCTCCTTGGTTACTCTAAAAATTTTAATTCAAAAATTTTGCATTTTTACTCTTATTTTTATTCCTTTTTATTTTTATTTTTATTTTTATTTTTTTTATTATTTTATTCATGTGCCACACGTGCGGGCCGCTCCGGCGTGGGAGAGGTAGCGTGCCTGCGGGCGCGCACGCTGCCTGAGGGGGATCTGCAGCGCGCGCCCCTGGGGCACGCCTCACCAGGCGACACACGCGCCTCGCCAAGCCAGACACGTGCCCTCTTGGGATGAGCCTCGCCTGCCTCCACACGCGGGCAATTTTCCCCTTCGCGCAGTCATTTTCTTCTCTGCGTGTTCTGATTTTTTTCCAGTCCGATTTTCCCGTTTCTTTCACATTTTTGTGCAATTTTGATAAACTAAAAATGAAATAGCCTTTGTCTCTTTCCATTTTTGGACGAGGCAAAAATTAAAAGGATCTCGGGATTCTTTTCAAGGGGGGGGGGCTACATTTTTTTTTCAAAGAAAGAAGAGAGAAAGTTTTCTCTCAAGCAAAGGGGCAGCTGAAAGATTTCAAAAGCAAAACAAATATTTAGATCTTTTGGTCTAGCTTTTCTTCTTCTTTTTTCTTTAAAAATATTTTTCATCGGGGGATTTGATTTAAGTAAGGAAAATCATTTTCCTTTGTCTTGGATCATTCCTCTAAAATTATTTTCATAAAATTTCAAGAAACTTAGATTTTTCTTAAGATATTCTTGTGTTTATCACCACAAAAATCGACAAGGAGGACGGATCAAGGCATCCTATTTTTCGATCTATAAATTCTGAGGGTACCCCTTTTCATTCAATTACTTCCTCCTGTATATTATTTTTTGTTATTAATATTTTTTCCTTTTGCTACTAATACCATGTCTATTGCCTAATATTTTTGAGGTTATTAATATTGCCACTGTTGACATATTCATGTAGCTATTTACTTGATTTTCCTTGTGCTTCTTTTAGTTTAATTTGTGTGGTTTTATTTTGATTGTTTGCCGCCAGCTCTTTTTCTTCCTTGTTATTATTATTATTATTATTATTATTATTATTATTATTATTATTATTATTATTATTATTATTATTATTATTATTATTATTATTAATATTATTATTATTATTATTATTATTATTATTATTATTATTATTATTATTATTATTATTATTATTATTATTATTATTATTATTATATACCACTATTATTATTAGTATCATTTTATGTTGTTATCATTATATTATGTTATTGCTATTATTACTCCATGTTTGTTTACTATTGACATCATCATCATCATCATCATTATTATTATTATTATTATTATTATTATTATTATTATTATTTCATTCTGCCATTATTTTTATTATCATCTTTTCTATGGCTTGATTTATTTTAATCCTATTTTGCATGTAGATCATTTGTTCATTAAATTAATTTGCCCAATATTTATTTCATCTTTACTTGATTAATTTTTAGAATCATTACTAATATTTTTGATGTTAATTTTTTCTCTGAAATTTAATTTGGGTCGCATTATGTGAGTGTCCCCGTGACTTCCCGGATGGGTCATGACGCGAAAAGCATCACGTCGGTTTTGGTGAGACCTTTTTTATTTCCCTCCTTCTGTTGTGCTTATTTGTAAATAATTATTTTATTCATGCACGCGTGAGATAAAAAATGACAAAAATATTTTTATAATTTAATTGGGTTTTCACTAATAAAATTGGGACCAATGTCCCACGTTTTAACTAAGCGATGTAAAACATCACAATAAAACGAAGAGTTTCTTTTTCTCTAAAAATGGGATCACTCATCCCAGTTTTTCAAACTAGCAATCAAATAACTTTTCAACCCCTCTTTAAAATAAGCGCGAAGGAACCAATGTTTCTAAACCAAACGAATGTCCTGATTTATGTATGTTTTCTCATGTTTGACTTTAATTGTTTGTTTTAAATTTATATTCATGCATTTTCTTTTGGGCCCTTGTAATTAATTTTGGGGCAACATTATTTAACTTCCATTTGGGATTGTATTCCGTCCCCATTTGCATTTTTAGTCCTCTTTTATGAGGGGTTGTATTCTGCCCCTTCTCTCTCATGTAATTACATGCTTGGCGTGTTTATTTTGCTTTCTTTTATTGCTTTATTTACCATTTTTTATCGCTTTCCTTTATCATTTTTTTAGATGCTTGCAATGCGCTTTTAATTAAATGCATCAATCGTGTAAGAGGAGAGATAGAAGTTTAGGAAGTTAAAAACTCATTTATAATTAACCAAAGCATAAATAAGAGTGAAGTTTCGAACACCATCTCTAGTTTAAACCGTAGAGGTTAGATGACCTTTTCCAATTTCTTGTAAATTGGGTAGCGACTCCAAAATACCTCAAAGGTGCCTAAAGGTACCATGAGGCTAGATGATCCTTTCCAATGTTCTATTGGGAAGGAGGCATCCAAGATGTCTCATGGTACCTAAGATCAAAAAGACGTGAATCAATCCCTCGAATCCTAAAAGCGGGTTCAACGAGGGCCTTTCCTAGGTTCGTCGTGCGTCAAAGTGGCGACTCCACAGGGGATTGTTTGTGACTTTGCTCTGAAAGTGTTTTAGTTAAAATGTATAATTGAGTTTTTAAAACTTAAAATTCTATCTCTTTTCAAAAATTACATTGCATCATTTTAAGGCCTTAGAACTATGTTAGTTGGTCCCCTATCTTACCTCGGTGCATTCCCGAAGCACGACCCTACTTTCACTCATTGTAAGGAAGTGTTAAGGATAATTACCAACCCAAGTCTCGTACCATTTATGGTATATCAAATAGAGACCCGATCGGTCGTCACGCTCGCGATAAGCTAGACCCATTGGCAGGGACCATGCTTGGGTAGCCCTAAAAAATCACCATCGACCAAAGCCCATATAATGACAAGTAGAAACTTTCACTAGGTGATATGCTCCTTAATACGATGCTTGTGATGTGGGCCGTCACGTATTAAACAAAATCAAGCAAATTAAGTGGCTCTTTATCAAAGGCTTTCATGCCCCGATAAGCCCACCTTAACTTGATTGAATTGTCTAAATACATAATGGCCAAAACCCATACGTATGTACATTAGATAAGAGTGTTATGCTGCCAATTTTTTACCGTGCACCACACGTGTCCGATGGGTTCCCTGTTAACCCTCGGATGAAGCCCACCTAAGAAAGAGACCGTACGACCTCGTGTGTTGGAGTGATAAGGTTGGAAGGATCTATCTGCTTGCATGTGGTTGTGGATACCGCACAACATGCCAGTGCATCGCATGTCATTCATGCATGTCAATAAAATAAATATGTGTGTATATAAATAATAATATATTTTCTCTCATGCTATGCGTGTATATATCTTTTCATCTGCATGTTATTTTTTCATGTGTACATATCATCCTGCGTGTAATTTCTTCCATGCATCCCATCGTATTATGGTAATCCATTGATCTTGAACTCATCAAAGACCATTTGCATGGCATGATCATGCATTGTATATGTCATCCATGCATCATTCTAACAATCTTGATCTTTCAGCCACCATAGATTCATCCAAGTGGACTAGGGGTTCTGACAGTCGGCTAGTGAGGACAGACTCACCCTTTGGGTTGCTGGAACTAGTGCCTGTTTGGGATTCTGAGTCACTCTCTACAGCTAGTGAATCATCTTCCATGGTAGAAAAAATCACAGCTTTGACTACTCAAGACCTCGCTAAGAGACTGGAGGACTTTGAAAGGAAAATGTTGGACATGATGGGCGCCATGGCCGAAAGGATTGCTCACCCCCATGCTCTAGAAGCACCTGTCGCTCCACAACCACCGGTAGCCCCTCCTCGGGAGCAAGCTGAACCGCCTGCTGGTGGGGAGGCTCCCCTCGCTAGAGTCGCTGCCCCATCAACCTATAAATGAGCCCAAAACTGCTGCTGTTCCAGTTGAGCCAAGAAGAGCAAGCATCCCAAACATTGATGAGGATTTCATAATGGAAGAGGAGGTTGAGGAGATAGCAGCACATCAAGCCATGAGGGGTAGAGTACCCAGGGTAGAATACGAGGCTATGAGGGGTATGAGACAGCAAATTGAAGCAATCACTCGCCTATTATCAGCTGGTAAGGGAATCAACCCTGAGGACAAAGATTTGGGGGATGAGGAGCTGCTGCACCAAAGGTTTAGGATGCCTGAGCTGCCGAAGTTTGACGAAACATCGGACCCGTCTACACACATCAAGCAATACACCCTGGTGACGAAGGGCACAAGGCTAACTAAGAGGCAAAAAGTGAATTATTTCTGTCTCAGTCAAGTGGGTCCGGTGTAGACTGGTATCATGGGCTGGATAGGAGATCCAAAGAGGACTGGGACCTTCTGAATGATGAATTCACGAAGTAGTATGACTGCAGTACTAGAATGGAGGTCACCCTAAAGGACCTCAAGCTTCTACAATAAAGGAGTGACGAGTCCTTCCACGAATACCTCACCAGGTGGAGAAATAGGGTCATGGAGATGAAGTAGAAACCCGACACCGCTGATCAAATCAGGTTGTTCATCAGGAACTCCTGCCCTTACTTGAGAGACTTGCTTAGCTTTAAGGGGCTTAGAGATTGGGAATCGCTCAAAGAAATTGCTGTAGAGGCTGAGGCGGCTTATCTAGCGAGGAAAGCCAGCCAAAGTAACTTTGCTGGGAGGAACTTTGGGAACTAGTCAGGATACAAGTCAGGCGGAGCTAGAAGCAATAATGGTAGAAATGGTAAGACAGTCGAGTTTTCAACCACCGGAGCAGAACAGGGCCAACGGTACTTTTCTAACTTGGGTCGACCTCTATCCTGGGTGTTGGAGAGACTAATGAAGGAGGGCAAGTTGTAGCCATTGCCACCTAGACCAGCTTTAAGTCAGGGACAGCCGGGGCATAAAAGTGATGAATACTGTGCCTATCATCAACACACTGCGCATCTAACAGACCATTGCCGAATTTTGAGGGGCAAGATCCAGGATCTCATTGACTCCAAATAGATCACGGATCGTGAGAAGAGAGAGAAGAAGAAGAAAAAGGAAAGCTATAATGTAATCCCTCCACCAGATATGTGATCGGGTCTGGTCCACCTGATTGGCATATCTTGCAAGAGCTACATGAAGACTATGCTTTTTTAGACGCTGTATTTCTTTTTAATTCAAGAACTCCTTATGACAATTTAGTTATCTTAATATGGTGGACAATTTTTGCTTATTCGTATGGTGTTTCTATTGATTTCATTTCTTATGATCACGATGCATCCATTCATTTTTGACATTAACCTAATTAATACAACTCCATATGATCTCAGAACTTTGGGGAATCCAAACAAAATCTTGATAGCATCTGATATAACTCCTGAAGAGAGGTTAATTTTGAGAGATAATAAACAATAAAAAAAGAGCCTTTGCCCGAACCAGGATGACATGCTGAAGATTGACAAGGACATTCTCAAGACCATGCTACTTCCACGTGCCAACATGACGATAAGCAGAATTTTGAAAGCCATTCCTTTGTGTCCACAACATCTGGGATGCATATGGTGCTGCCAAATAAAATCAAACTTCAAGAGCTACATCAGGAGTTAGATGAATAAAACTTAAGACCTTCACGAGGAAAACATAACTCATCAGAACCGAACAGTATGACCCCTTTCCTCCCAACCATTTGAAATGTATACCCTAAAACCAATTAAGATTGACCTTTAACCATCCGGAACCCTCATAGCCAAACTTAAAATGACAGCTTCTTACCATTTAAAAGAAAAGGAAAAAAAAACAAAAAGAAAAAAAAAACAAAAAAAAAGGGAGAGAAAAAAAAGGAAAAGAAGAGAGAAAAACATACGCAAAAAAAAAAAAGAGACAAGAAAAAAAAACATAAAAAAAACCAAAGCCACAATCTTTGCCCCAGATCGATCGCCAAGCCTAACCTGTCCCCAATCTCAACCGTTGAAAAACCATTTTAGAATTTGAACCACCAAAGCCAATAAAAGCAAAGTGTGAGATTTCACATCCAAGCCCCAAATAAGGAACCCATCACCCTAACCAGTTTGCACAAGGGCCAAGAACAAGACTTTGATACAAAAAGAACCACTCTCAAAAGGAGTAGCTTTCCCGGCTAACGAAGATCGAAGCAAATTCAATCAACACTGATGAACTGAAGGAGGGTCCATGGAAGAGGCTAAATAAAAAATAAAAAATAAAAAGGAGAGAAAATATTCAATCGTGAAAACCCGCGAGGGCTGATTGATAACAGGAGTTTGATGCTCTCAAGATCTATCGCAAGATTAGATGAGGTCTCATATTTTTCGAGTTAATGCCAAATAGTGATCATGTGTTATGAAATCAGATTGAAATATATGCATTTATGCAAGGATGTATTGGTATGACCAGAGCAGTTCATCTTGCATGCTCAAAGTTGTTTGGGTCCGGCATAGAATCAGTACATTGTTACTGTCTACCCTCTACCATTCTCGCTACTTAGGCACTTCAGTCGACTCATCCGGCTATCAACTGTAAGGCCAATTCTATAGTACCCTCATGATAGGAATCAAACTCATACATCCATAATCTGTGACATAAGTACATGCCAATCGTATCCGAAAGATCTTTGGTAACACCTTTAGCATCTAAAAAAAAAAAGGCTGTTAGAGATGAAAACTGTAATTAGCGCTCTAAGCAAAAATTAGGCCAAAGGGCAGGGTGAAAACCTAGGAAAAGGTAGTCTGACCTACAAAAAATAAAATGAATCAAGGCCGCTGGATTGGGTTGGGTCCATTCCAGGCGAAAAATAAGGCACAGGGTTATGTGAAAATTCGAAAAGGACGCATCACCCGCTAAGAAAAGCTAGTGTGAAAATCCACAAGGGACGCACTACCTTCAAACAATGACTACAGGTTTCAGATGAGAACCTCATAATCCCCAAAGGCATGAAATTCAAAAGCCGGGGGGCACCGACCCTGCTGCAAATTATGACCAAACCGGCTATCATCTCCAAATCCACTCAAATGAATTCTTGTCCTGCATTCCTGCATACATACGCATCTCACGTGCATGCTCACTATATTTTTTGCATATTTGGCTTTCTAAATCTTGCAGAAAGAGAGAATCGATGCAAACGCTGACAAAAGGTGAGTGACAACATCGATCAAAACACCAATTCAGTCCAATCCAACAATCCAAAGACCTCTCAGGGGGCGATCAACTGAAGAGCTCTCAGGGGGCGGCTAACCGAAGACCTCTCAGGGGGCGATTAACCGAAGACCTCTCAGGGGGTAGCTAATCGAAGATCTCTCAGGGGGCGATCAACCGAAGACCTCTCAGGGGACAGCTAATCGATGACCTCTCAGGGGGCGATTAGCCGAAGACCTCTCAAGGGACGATCAACCGAAGACCTCTCAGGGGGTAGCTAATCGAAGACCTCTCAGGGGGCGATCAACCGAAGACCTCTCAGGGAGGCAGCCGATCAAACGAAGACCTCTTAGGGGGCAGCCAACCGAAGACCTCTTAGGGGGCAGCTAACCATCCAAAGACCTCTCAGGGGGCAACCAACCATCCGAACACCTCTCAGTGGGCGACAAACCATCCAAAGACCTCCCCGGGGCGATCAACCGAAGACCTCCCAAGGGGCAGCTAGCCAAAAACCTCTCAGGGGGTAGCCAGTCAAAGACCTCTCAGGGGGCAGCCAGTCAAAGACCTCTCTGGGGGCACCAGCCAGTCAAAGACCTCTCAGGGGGCAGCCAGTCAAAGACCTCTCAGGGGGCACCAGCCAACCGAAGACCTCTCAGGGGGCACCAGCCAATCGAAGACCTCTCAGGGGGCACCAATCAACCGAAGACCTCTCAGGGGGCACCACCTCAGAAAGGATAACACTCCAACAATACCACCCAGCCTGGGAAAGCGAACGCCTCACGTAGTTGTCTCTTCCCCACTTTTCTGAATTTTGGCTCACCCAGGCACCTAAGTTCTAGGTTCCCCAATACTGGGGGCAACTGTAGACACCGGGTCTCGAGGCGGTCCAAGATCAAAATTACCCAATGATGAATATGATACTTGCCACAAGTAGAGATGTCAATATTGATGTTTTTCTTGTCGAAAATCTCCTTAGTTACTTTAAAAATTGTAATTAAAAAAATTTTGCATTTTTACTCTTATTTTTATTCCTTTTTATTTTTATTTTTTTATTTTTATTTTTATTTTATTTTTTATTTTTTATTATCTTATTCGCGTGCCACGGCGTGCGCTTGCGGGCGCTCTGCACCGCGTGCCTACGGGAGCACGTGCCCCTTGGGGAGCGTATCACTGAGGGCGAGATGCGCGCCCTGGGGTGTGCCTCACCGACGATGAGACGTGCGCCCCATGGGGCACGCCTCGCCAGGCCAGACGTACGCCCTCTTGGGGCACGGCTCGCCTGCCTCCACACGCGGGCACTTTGCCCCTTCACGCGATCCTTTTCTTCTCTGCGTTTTCTTATTTTTTCCAGTCCGATTTTCCCGTTTCTTTCACATTTTTGTGTAATTTTGATAAACTAAAAATGAAATAGCCTTTGTCTCTTTCCATTTTTTGATGAGGTAAAAATTTAAAGGATCTCGGGATTCTTTTCAAGGGGGGGCTGCATTTTATTTTTCAAAGAAAGAAGAGAGAAAGTTTTCTCTCAAGCAAAGGGGCAGCCGAAAGATTTCAAAAGTAAAAAAAATATTTAAATCTTTTAGTCTAGCTTTTCTTCTTCTTTTTTCTTCAAAAATATTTTTCATCCGGGGATTTGGTTTTAGTAAGGAAAATCAATTTTCTTTGTCTTGGATCATTCCTCTAAAATTATTTTCATTAAATTTCAAGAAACTTAGATTTTTCTTAAGATATTCTTGTGTTTATCACCATAAAAATTGACAAGGAGGACGGATCAAGGCATCCTATTTTCCGATCTATAAATTCTGAGGGTAAAAACTTGGAACCCTTTTCATTCATTTACTTCCTCTTGTATATTATTTATTGTTATTAACATTTTTGCCTTTTGCTACTAATGCCATGTCTATTGCCTAATATTTTTAAGGTTATTAATATTGCCACTATTGACATATTCATGTAGCTATTTACTTGATTTTCCTTGTGCTTCTTTTAGTTTAATTTGTGTGGTTTTATTTTGATTGTTTGCTGCCAGCTCTTTTTCTTCCTTGTTGTTGTTGTTGTTGTTATTATTATTATTATTATTATTATTATTATTATTATTATTTATTTATTTATTATTATGTTATATTTATGTGTTCTATACCACTATTATTATTATTATTATTATTATTATTATTATTATTATTATTATCATTTTATGTTATTATCATTATATTATGTTATTGCTATTATTACTCCATGTTTGTTTACTGTTGACATTATTATTATTATTATTATTATTATTATTATTATTATTATTATTATTATTATTATTATTATTATTATTATTATTATTATTATTATTATTATCATCATTTCATTCTGCCATCATTTTTATTATCATATTTTCTTTGGCTTGATTTATTTTAATCCTATTTTGCATGTAGATCGTTTGTTCATTAAATTAATTTGCCCAATATTTATTTCGTCTTTACTTGATTAATTTTTAGAATCATTACTAATATTTTGGATGTTAATTTTTTGTCTGAAATTTAATTTGGGTTGCATTATGTGAGTGTCCCCGTGACTTCCTAGATGGGTCAGGACGCATGAAGCATCACGTCGGTTCTGGTGAGACCTTTGTTATTTCCCTCCTTCTGTTGTGCTTATTTGTAAATAATTATTTTATTCATGCACGCGTGAGATAAAAAATGACAAAAACATTTTTATAATTTAATTGGATTTTCACTAATAAAATTGGGTCCAATGTCCCGCGTTTTAGCCAAAAGATGTAAAATAACACAATAAAACGAAGAGTTTCTTTTTATCTAAAAATGAGATCACTCATCCTGGTTTGTCGAACTAGCAATCAAATAACTCTTCGACCCCTCTTCAAAATAAGGGCGAAGGAACCAATGTTCCTAAACCAAACGAATGTCCCGATTTATGTATGTTTTCTCATGTTTAACTTTAATTGTTTGTTTTAAATTTATATTCATGCATTTTCTTTTAGGCCCTTGTAATTAATTTTGGGGCAACATTATTTAACTTCCATTTTGGATTGTATTCCATCCCCATTTGCATTTTTAGTCCTCTTTTAGGAGGGGTTGTATTCCTCCCCTTCTCTCTCATGTAATTGCGTGCTTGGCGTGTTTATTTTGCTTTCTTTTATTGCTTTATTTACCGTTTTTTATCGCTTTCCTTTATCATTTTTTTAGATGCTTGCAATGCGCTTCTAATTAAATGCATTAATCGTGTGAGAGGAGAGATAGAATTTTAGGAAGTTAAAAACTCATTTATAATTAACCAAAGTATAAATAAGAGTCAAGTTCCGAACACCATCTCTGGTTTAGACCGTAGAGGTTAGATGACCTTTCCCAATTTCTTGTAAATTGGGTGGCGACTCCAAAATACCTCAAAGGTGCCTAAAGGTACCATGAGGCTAGATGATCCTTTCCAATGTTCTATTGGGAAGGAAGCATCCAAGATTTCTCATGGTACCCAAGATCAAAAAAACGCGAACCAATCCCTCGAATCCTAAAAGCGGGTTCAATGAGGGCCTTTCTTAGGTTCGGCGCGCATCACAACAAGTAGTAGCTAAAAATTTACATCTTATAAAATCAAACCACACATGCCAAACATCATATTTAATACCTAATTAAACCTTTATAGTGTCAATTTGAAAAATTTTGAAATTTTCATCAAAAATCCTAAACTATATAACACACACAATTTA
This sequence comes from Excoecaria cochinchinensis, assembly GCA_947683425.1. Taxonomy (NCBI): domain Eukaryota; kingdom Viridiplantae; phylum Streptophyta; class Magnoliopsida; order Malpighiales; family Euphorbiaceae; genus Excoecaria; species Excoecaria cochinchinensis. The sequence continues at coordinate 19,018,105 of CANTUQ010000043.1, forward strand.
GGAAAAAATGAAATTGCATGAACACATACCATAATTGATGCCAAATTCTTCAAATTTAGTTCAAAATGCCAATGGTCAACATCCTGTTGGTCAATCTGCCGGGTCACCGGTCACTGGTCACTTGCGTTTTGTCGGTGAGAAATCGAGAGCACGTTGATGAAGCTGACATCACTAGGATCCCGATGGAGGTGGTTACATGCCTTAAAGCTTCTTAGTTTGGCCAAAATCTTTGCCAGAATGCTTTAGTATATCAAATTTTTATCTAGCGATTTCTTGTGAGTAGGAAGAAATGGAGGATATCAAGAGATTCACCTCGACTTCAGGAGCTTAATGGTGTGGTCCGTGTCACCATCCGACACCGAAGCTGGCTGAAGAATAGAGGAGAAGTTTTAGTTTGAGAGGAGAGAGAAATTACAAAGAGAGATGAAAACAGGGATAGCAAAGCAAAAATGGTGGAAAAGGTCAAGGTTGGTGTCCGATCTCTAGAGCAAATGAAGACGGCCCTCTCTCTCCGAACTTCGATCTCCCTCTAATCTCCGATTTCCCTTTCCCTTCCCTTTTGTTCTTCCCCTCCCTTTCTCTTTTGCATTTTCTGTATTTCTCCCTTATTTTTAATGATTTACTTTCTAATGGTTGAGATTTTTTTTCTACTAAGAAAACACTAAAGACTTAAAATTAAACCTTTCATAATTATCCTCTTATCCCGTTTAATTTCTATTTATTTGATCCTGAAAAAATTTTAAATCTCTAATCCTCTAACCAAACAAATTTTTATCACTTAAATTTTATGATTTAATTAATAACCATAAATAATATTGATCCAACTTAATCACTTTAATTAACTTCATTTATGATTAATTATTTTGTCAAAGTTAACTATTAATTATTCTCTGGTCAAAAGTTGACCTTCGTTAAATTCTTGATCTACCGTGTTATTATTCACAACATCGGAATTTTCAGGGCGTTACACAATTATAAGTGAACATGCATCTCATACATGGTAGAAAATTCAAAATTTCATAGATTTACTAATGATCTTGCCAAATTAGATTGAAAAATTAGTTCAAAAGATTACCATAGTTTAGTTGTTATTTTCCTTCACATAGGGTTGTAGCAAATCACCAGTGTCATTTTCTTCAAGGCACCTATAAGGTATGCACATTAAGATGATGTCTACAAGCCAGTAAGAGGGAAAAGGAAGCCAAAAATCCTTGCTAGAGACTAGTAAGTAAGGTCAGCTAGAACTAATTATTTCTTTCTGGTGGAAATGGTTTGTTCTTTCTTTGATTAAACTTGGATACCCTAATTTCCAATTTAGGATGTATTTATACATACTTGGTTTAGCTTAGGGTTAGGAGAACATGGAAAAAATTGATTATCGAGCTTGAACCATAAGCTTGACACTCAATTGGTCCGGTGCATGTAGTCTATGCATGAGCCTCTTAAGTGGCCTTCTGCACATGATACTTGGCGCATATGTCCAAACCATTTTAAATCTAGAAATTAAAACATATAACGAACCTATTAACATTTAACTTGATCCATTATCTTAGCCATCTGAGCTTAAGAGTAAAACTCTCCAACCCAGTAACCCTCTGTGCGCATAGGAGGAGGAGGACTTTTTCTCTCCTCTTACATTTTGGGCTTTAAGTCCAAATGAGCTTATGTCTAGCCTATTGGACTTAAGTTAGACCCCTATAGCACTTGTGATGTGATCTTCAGACTCATATAAACTAGAGAGAAAATCTTTTTAGCTTTCCTACGCTCCATGCACAGAAAAACCTAAAAGGGTCTTTTTGTGCATTTATCTTGGGCTATCAAGCCCAATAGTCATCCAAAAGTTATTTCTTATGTTTATTAACTCCTTATGACATCTTATATATTAAATACACTCCTACTTTAACCTCAGACAAAAATCCTTTTATGTGCGTGACCCTATGGGATTTTTGTGCAGCTTGGCAGTACATAATGTAACTTTCAATCCTAGTTTTATTGGATTTTATGATTTAAACTTATTTAAATCATTATATTAATTCTTAATTGATATTATCATACATTTAATATGTACAAGTCATGAGAGGCTTCTAACTAAATATCATGACTACCTAAGTGACAGAAAGTTAGTTGTTATGACTATTCCATTCCCTATACAGTTACTGTGCAATAACTCCTTTCACCATTCTTATATCTCATTTAGGTTAGAGTATGAATTAATGTCAAAATCCTTAAACGGAAATATGTTTATTCTTATATGTTAATCTTTATTCCCAAAATGGCCTTGTGAATTTCATTCACTTTGCATTCTACTTTGGCTAAAGTTTTCTAAAAATAGATTGTATTAGAATGGTAAGATAAGTTCCCCACTCTTATCTGTGTTGGTGAATCCATTATTGGTCATTCAACTGCCTCTAAGTAATTCATGCTACTCAACAACTGAGCTATGTATACCTCTTAAAAGGAGTGAAAACATAGGTATCAAAGGATAATAATTCCCACTTGAGATTACCATGATGACCTCATGTCTTAGGATACTTGTGCCACTGACATGTAGATATTCTTAACCTACATAGATTGAGTATCCATATTAAGATTCTCTTTATTAAGTCTCTAATGTAGATGCTTCTCAACAAGCATCCATATGTTAACTTCAAGCATCACTATGCTTGTAGCTTATGAGAACTATTGCTTGACTTAGTCAAGAAGTATAACTTGTGCTAATCTATTAGTATTAACAATGTCTCTTCTTTTTAATACTATAATTAGAAATAATTTAGGTATTAACATATTTGCATATAGTAGGAATCTTGTATCATAAACTCTTTCATGATTTTCCATACACTATGTTTATATACCTGGGACTTCATTATAAAGTTTAAGATGGTGATCAAACATATGTAATAACATAACACTAAATAATGAATAAAGTGTTTTATTAATAATGATAGTTATAGTGTACATGAAAAATGTGCCTAATTTTATGAGATCTAGGGCATAACACTAATAATCTCCCACTTGCACTAAAGCCAATCCCATTTATCTAATGCCCATCATTTGCATGTGGTGATCGAACTTAGTCTGGGATAGCACCTTTTGTAGGTCCCAAAGATACATCAAAAAGAGAGGTGAATTAATTGCCTACAAACTTTTCTAGCTCTTTTTTCTAGTGGAATAGAAATGTATGTATGTATAGATTTCGAATAGTGAAAACAATAATGCAATGCAAAAGTTTCACAACACTTTAGCAAGTCCTTTTTCAACTTTAACTTTCAAATTCAATTTTGAAAATGTGTGTATAATATTTATTATGAATATTCCAAAAAATGTTTTAACACAATTTTGAAAACAAACATTCCATAATAGTTAAACAGAATTGTAGAGAAGGGAGCAAAAAAGCAAACACATATAATTTATAGTGGTTCAACTTCTTTGCCTACATCCACTCCTTAATAATCACTCTTGAACTTTTCTCTTCGCTCTTAACTCTTTTAAGGGCAAGAGTTGTAGCCAATATATAATCCTAAATGTATAGCTACCCATAATCTTTTTACCTAGCTAACCCATCTCATATTCTTTTACAATATATTTTTCTTACAAAGCAATTACAAAAAAAACTATAATCAAATTAAGGATAATATAAAATGAATGAAGTGCAAAAGATGTGGAAAGTGAGAATTAAGTGATGGAATATGTCATGGTATGTGTATGATGATCACGCAGCGGAAAACAAAAAAAAAATTGATCATACATGCCAAACTATTCCATGATAAGAATCGGAAACATGCAATTTTAGGGTTTTAATAACTTACAACTTTAGATGCCTTTCAAATTGAATTTGATGATGATCAGCAACTTAGATGATCTTGTCCACCTTAGATGTTCACCACCAATGCCAAGGAACAGCCTTTTTCGCCACTCCTCTCTATTCTCACACACACACTTGCAAAGACGGCTCAAAACCGAAAGTGCTAGCTTACTAAATATGTATTGTGTAATAGAATTAGTTTGAAGCCACAAGACTTGATCTTGTCCTTCTACTATGTGTAAAGAATGCTCAAAGTCACAAGCAAGCAAGGAAGAATCCTTCTCCTTGTGTATTTCGGCCAAGAAGAAAAATGAGAGAGAGAGAGAAGTTTCACGCCTCCTTTTCTTTTTTTTCTCTAGGGTTTTATTCTTATCTAATATATACCCCCTCCTTATGGCAAGTCTTTAATCCGAATTAGACTACCTTAAGATAGTTAATTCAACCTTAAAAACTTCCTAAAGATCAGTAGTAAATATTAGCTCAATCCCTTTTGAATTTAAAATTCAAATTGATTTGAAATAAAACCTTAAGATGTATTAATCAAACTAATCACTTACCATTTAACATGTGCCGAAATTCCCATGGTATATATCCTTGGAATTTCGGCTAGGTCATCCCATTATTAAGTGATTTAGTTTGACTTAAATATCTTAGGATTTAATACTCAATTAAATTAATTAATACAACATAATTAATTAATTGAAATTAAACCTATGTGGGCCGAATTTCCTCTCTCATGGACCAAGGTCCATTAGCAATTAAATACCCATTACATATACATTAATTTGACTTAAATTAAAAGCCCAAATTAATGCCCAATACTTTATTCAAGTATTTTAAGCCCAATGCTTTGTGTGCGATCCTATAGGTCCATTTAATATTGGCAATGAATTAAGAATTAATTCAAAGGCTATATATATTCTCTAGCAAGATATTATAGCATTCCAAATTAAATGAAAATGCAATTGGCATTTAGTGACCTAATGCAATTTTGTATATTCCCTTACCCATAAATATCAGAATTAACATAAGGCATGGAACAAGTCATCCTCATGTGTAAGTTAATTCCTTTCTTGATATTCCAGTGACACTGAACTCTCAGATAAATAATGATTGCACATTATTACATCTCGGTATGGCCATACACTTCTCAGTTCACTGATCAAGTGGCAGATGATATTTTTCTCTCTTATAGAGAGGGGTAATCCCTTCACTTCTCTCATGCTCTCTAACATGAATCAATGCATACCCAAGCATACCCATACTTGTCACTCAGTTACGAGCACGTTAGGTGTATGTCAAAGTACACAGTAATTCATAAAGAGTTTCATAGAGATTTTAGGTCTAAGAACTCCGATACAAAACTTGCATATGAGGAGCACTTATGACTTGTACCATGTAGTGTTCTCATGTGTGGATCGTATCCAAATACCATGTTATAAACATGTATCTATGATCTCTGATTGACACTTTTGTCCTTATGATCCGTAAGACAGAACTCAACTAATCAGAGAGAGCATACTAGTCTTAATTCATTTGTTATTCCCATAACAATGACTGACTAGGGATATTTAGAATGAAGTCTCATTTGTTTCAAGGTTTTACAACCATGTGCCTTACACATGATAACTTAAACTGAAACGACATTCTTGGATAGTTCTATCAATTGACATGCACATGAATACAATGGATAAAACAAAATGCCTCATTTATTAACTAAAGTGTTTTATTACAATGTATTGGGGCTAGGGCTTACACTAACAATCTCCCACTAGCACTAGTCCCAATTAGGCATAGCCCTAAGACCGAATGATCTCAAATGAGCTTCGTGTAGATTTGGGCGCAACTGTTTCGTCAAAGGATCTGCTACATTGTCTTCACTTGCTATCTTGCTGACCTTGACGTCCCCACGATCAATGATTTCTCTGATCAGGTGGTACCTCCTGAGTATGTGTTTGGATTTCTGGTGTGACCGGGGCTCTTTGGCCTGTGCAATGGCCCCGTTGTTGTCACAAAAAATTTCTAATGGAGCTAGGATGCTTGGGACCACTCCTAATCCAGAAATGAAATTTCTAATCCAAACAGCCTCTTTTGCAGCCTCACTTGCTGCAATATACTCAGATTCTGTAGTTGAGTCGGCAACGGTCTCTTGCTTTGAGCTTCTCTAGCTGATAGCAGCACCGTTTAAAACAAAAACGAATCCAGATTGCGATCTTGAGTCCTGAGTGCTGGTTTGAAAAGCAGCATCGGCATAGCCTTGTATGACGAGCTCTTCCTGACCACCATACACCAAGAAGTGATCCTTAGTCCTTCGTAGGTACTTTAGAATCCCTTTTACAGCAGACCGGTGCTTTTCACCAGGGTCTTGCTGAAACCTACTGGTTATACTCAGTGCATGAGCAACATCCAACCTAGTACATAACATAGCGTACATGATAGATCCAATAGCAGATGCATATGGGATTCTACTCATGTTGTCCCTTTCCTCTTTGGTTTTAGGGCACTGTTCTTTAGTTAAAGGAACTCCCAAAGCCAAAGGTATGTACCCTTTCTTTGAGTCTCCCATACTAAAACGCTTTAGTACTTTGTCTATGTACTTTTCTTGACTTAGTCCCAAAAGCCAATTCGATCTGTCTCTATAGATCCGAATACCAAGTATTGTCTCAGCTTCTCCTAAGTCTTTCATTGAGAAACATTTCCCCAACCATTGCTTAACCTTTTGCAATGTTGGAATGTCATTCCCAATGAGAAGGATGTCGTCCACATACAGGACCAGAAACACTACTATGCTCCCACTAACCTTCTTGTATACACAAGGCTCATCTTCGTTCTTGACGAAGTCAAATTCTTTGACTGCCTCATCAAAACGAAGATTCCAACTTCAGGATGCTTGCTTTAATCCATAAATGGATTTCTGAAGCTTGCAAACCTTCTTAGGATTCTTGGGATTGACAAAACCTTCAGGTTGTGTCATATACACATCCTCAAGTAAATTTCCATTAAGGAAAGCAGTTTTGACATCCATTTGCCATATCTCATAATCATGATATGCAGCTATGGCAAGCAAGATCCTAATGGATTTGAGCATGACTACAGGCGAAAAGGTTTCATCATAGTCTACACCATGTGTTTGTCGAAAACCTTTTGCTACTAGTCTACCTTTGTAGGTCTTATCAGCTTTGAGTTTAAATAGCCACTTGCAGTCAATTACCTTAGCACCTTCTGGTGGATCAACCAAGGTCCAAACCTGGTTATCGTACATTGATTGCATCTCGGATTTCATGGCTTCAAGCCAATTTTTCGAGTCTGGGCTTTCAATAGCTTCTCGGTAGGTAGTAGGATCCTCACAATCTACTAACTCAATAGTGTCACTGTCGGTGATTAGAAAACCATATCTCTCAATCCCCTGACGTACCCTACCAGACCTTCTAGGTACTTGTGCAATGGGTTCTTGTTCCACAATTGGTTGTGAACTTGATCCCATTTCCAACTCATCCTGTATAGGAGTTTGTGGCGTTTGAATTTCTCCAAGTTCTACTTTACTCCCACTGTCTTTCTTGAGAAGGAACTCCTTTTCCAAGAAAACAGCCTTGCGAGCAACAAATACTTTGTTCTCGGTTTGTGAGTAAAAGTAGTATCCCTTTGTTTCTTTGGGATAACCCACAAATAAGCAGACAGTGGATTTGGACTTTAGTTTGTCAGATGTTAATTTCTTAACATGTGCTTCACAGCCCCAAATCCTGAGAAATGACATATTGGGTTCTTTCCCAGTCCATACCTTGTATGGTGTCTTTTCAACTGCTTTAGTTGGAATACGGTTTAGTAGAAACGCAGCAGTTTCTAATGCATAGCCCCAAAAAGAGACAGGAAGATTTGCTTGACTCATCATAGATCGAACCATGTCCAATAGAGTTCGATTTCTCCTTTCGGACACACCATTCCATTGTGGTGTTCCAGGAGGAGTGAGCTGTGAAATAATACCACACTCCTTTAGATGACAGTCAAACTCTTGGCTTAAATATTCGCCACCTCGATCTGACCGAATGGCTTTTATACTTTTGCCAAGTTGGTTTTCTACTTCGTTTTTAAACACTTTGAATTTCTCAAAAGTTTCAGATTTATGCTTCATTAGATAGACATAGCCATATCTACTGAAGTCATCTGTGAATGTCACGAAGTAGCTAAAACCACCTCTGGCTTGTGTACTTAATGGTCCACATACATCGGTATGTATTAGCTCCAATAAGCCATTAGTCCTCTCACCTTTCTTGTTAAAAGGACTCTTTGTCAATTTTCCATGCAAACATGGCTCGCATGTATCATAAGATTCTAAGTCAAATGACCCAAGCACTCCAGTTTTGTGGAGTCTTGAAATGCGTTTTTCGTTTGCATGTCCTAAACGACAATGCCAGAAGTAAGTAGGGTTTAACTCATTTGATTTAACCCTCTTTGTATTAATGTTGTATATGGACTCTTTGTTTGATAGATCAAGGATATAAAGGCCATTTTGCAACATGGCATTGCCATATGAAATGCCTTGGCGACGAATATGAGCATTGCCATTTTTAATAACAAAATCAAATTCATCCAAATCCAATAATGAAACTGAAATAATGTTTCTGCTCATAGCAGGCACATAATAACAATTTTTCAAAATTAAACAAAGTCCGGAAGGTAAAGTGAGTTGATAGTCGCCTATCTCCATGGCAGCAACTCGTGCTCCATTCCCCACACGGAGGTCCACTTCATTCTTCCCAAGTAATCTCCTATTTCTTAGCCCCTGCACATTTGAACAAATGTGAGAACCACAACCGGTATCTAGTACCCAAGTGGTAGAAATAGAAAGGTTAATTTCAACAACAAAAATACCTGAACTGGACGCCTTGGCTCCATTCTTTTTTTGTTCTTCCTTGAAGAGAGCGCAATTCTTCTTCCAATGCCCTATTTTGTTGCAATGGAAGCAAGTGCTCTCGCTCTCCTTGGGCTTTTGCGCCTTGGGCTTGGATTGGGCCTGAGGTGCGCTCCCATTTGACTTGAACTGAGCCAGGTCATTCTTGGGTTTTGCCTTTCCCTTTCCTTTTCCCTTAGCCGGTCCCTTCTTAATGCCCCCTTGAACCATCAGTATGGGATTAGTCTTTCGAATGTTTTCTTCAGCATTCTTAAGCATCCCATGAAGCTCAGTAACTGACTTGTTCATCGCATGCATGTTATAATTCATTACAAATGGATCATAATCATCAGCCAATGATCCTAAAATCAAGTCAGTAGCCAATTCCTTTGGTACTTGTACCTCAAGCTTCTCAAGAGTATCAAGATACCCTTTCATCTTGAGTACATGCGTACTAACAGGAGTACCTGTAGCCATCTTACAGGAAATTAAGGCCTTAGTTGTCACAAACCTCTCGTGATGAGCTTGCTCTTGGAACATCTCCTTTAAGTGCACCATGATCGCATACGCCTCTTGGTCCATAAATTGCTTTTGCAAGTCAGGCACCATAGTGGCTAGCATCAAACAGGTCACATCATTGGAGTCGCTCTTCTTGGTCTCAAAAGTTTCCCTTTGAACCGCAGAGGCGTTCCTTCCAGGTTCTTGAGGCAAGGGTGCATCCAAAACATACGACTTTTTCTCTTGCTTAAGAACTATCCTTAAGTTTCGAGACCAGTCTATGAAATTGGTGCCATTCAATTTGTCCTTTTCAAGGACCGATCGCAATGAGAAATTGTTGTTTGAAGATGCCATTTTTCAATCTACAATAAAATTTAGCAAGATTAAATGAGGTCTTATTAATAATCCCACAAACCGAATTAATATCCCTTTAAATAATTCGCGTTAGTGATTTAATGTGGGCCAAGATCCACTTTTCACAACAACCTTATTAGTCAAGCTGAGCTTGTACACCTAACAAGTTAAGTTACTTAGGTAGGATAACTCCAATCATGACTCGTACATGACTCTTGGATCAAATGGGCTAACATCTTAAGATGTTATAGCACAAACCCATTTATTAGTTGCCTAGGTCCGGGCATCCCTTTCCATGTTAAGTCCAACCTACATTCACAACTCATGCCTCACAAAGATAATCGGGCGCATCTAGGACTCCTAGTCTACGTTACCGATGATCGATGCCTTGACATGTTTCGAATTAGGAAGGCAACTTTGTGACTTACTATTTTAGGGATTCATTTTATTACGGCTTACATGGCATACGCTTTGTCATCCATTCATAGCATGCATATATAAATAATTGCATAAAGTAAAGCGTGACAAACATGGGCCCATAAAACCTACAACTAAGATTCTATACTATTACACAAGAATCTTCTTAGTTGGGCTTCACCACTCCGGTGGGCTTCATCTTGATTTACAAAGTCTTCAAGTAAATTCTATTCTAAGAAATAAATGAAACTTTTACAATAATACATAATGGCTCGCAGGCCATAATTAATTACAAAAACCCAGGGCCCATGAATGCACCATGCATATCCATTTATCACACCAAACAAGCAAATTAATATACATAACATTCATGGATCAAACAAAGTCCAATTTTAATTAAATTAGCCAAGCCCATTAATGGAAATTGTGTACTTGAACCTTTAAGAGATGACCCCGTGATGGGCCTGGGCTGAAGCCCAATGGACTAAATCCTCTTATTGAATAAGTTCTCTTAAAAGCCCAAAACACAAACTAGTTAGATTTGTGCCATAAATCAACTCTAGTGTTATTTCCAATTTTGCCATTTTTTTTTAATTTTATGTCATTCAGCCCATAAACATTAAAAATACATATAATATGTACCAACATGAATTAAAGCATAAAATCATGAAGAACATATATATAAAACATGGCATGCATATAAAAACAAACAAACAACAAAAACTAGTTGTTTAATGCTTATGTGATGCCAAAAATGCACAAACACTTAAATCAATTTTATGAGTCATTTAATAATCTAAATTAGGTCATAAATATTGATTTAACATTCTGTACCAATCTGATCTAAATGTGTTTTTACCATTTTAATCAAATCAAAACAAACAATGTTGATTAAACATGTAACAAACACAAACTAGTCATGTTTTAAGTGATTTTAAAATTAATCAATTAAATTGTCATGGACCAGAATTAAAACCATATTTAAATAATGTCCAGACCTGATATTTAATATTTTAAAAAACACTTACAAACATGCCAAAACCAATTTTACATTTAATATATAAAACTAGTTGTTAAAATTTCAATTAACATGCCATAATGCACCTAGTTTTAACATTAACATGTACCATCAGGTATACATAATTAAATCCGACCATTAACAGCCCCTAAACAACCTTAGGACAGTATCTTAACATGTCATATTAATTATAATACCCAGCTAATCAATTAAAATCGTTTTTACACCAAAACAATGCAAAAAATTCAAAACAGAAAATTCCAGCATTGCATGCAATTAAAGCAACGATTTTTAATTAATTATTTCATGCATCTAAAGCACTAAAATAAGCATGTTTAGGCTCTGATACCACTGATGGAATATGTCATGGTATGTGTATGATGATCACGCAGCGGAAAACAAAAAAAAATTTGATCATACATGCCAAACTATTCCATGACAAGAATCGGAAACATGCAATTTTAGGGTTTTAATAACTTACAACTTTAGATGCCTTTCAAATTGAATTTGATGATGATCAGCAACTTAGATGATCTTGTCCACCTTAGATGTTCACCACCAATGCCAAGGAACAGCCTTTTTCGCCACTCCTCTCTATTCTCACACACACACTTGCAAAGACGGCTCAAAACCGAAAGTGCTAGCTTACTAAATATGTATTGTGTAATAGAATTAGTTTGAAGCCACAAGACTTGATCTTGTCCTTCTACTATGTGTAAAGAATGCTCAAAGTCACAAGCAAGCAAGGAAGAATCCTTCTCCTTGTGTATTTCGGCCAAGAAGAAAAATGAGAGAGAGAGAGAAGTTTCACGCCTCCTTTTCTTTTTTTTCTCTAGGGTTTTATTCTTATCTAATATATACCCCCTCCTTATGGTAAGTCTTTAATCCGAATTAGACTACCTTAAGATAGTTAATTCAACCTTAAAAACTTCCTAAAGATCAGTAGTAAATATTAGCTCAATCCCTTTTGAATTTAAAATTCAAATTGATTTGAAATAAAACCTTAAGATGTATTAATCAAACTAATCACTTACCATTTAACATGTGCCGAAATTCCCATGGTATATATCCTTGGAATTTCGGCTAGGTCATCCCATTATTAAGTGATTTAGTTTGACTTAAATATCTTAGGATTTAATACTCAATTAAATTAATTAATACAACATAATTAATTAATTGAAATTAAACCTATGTGGGCCGAATTTCCTCTCTCATGGACCAAGGTCCATTAGCAATTAAATACCCATTACATATACATTAATTTGACTTAAATTAAAAGCCCAAATTAATGCCCAATACTTTATTCAAGTATTTTAAGCCCAATGCTTTGTGTGCGATCCTATAGGTCCATTTAATATTGGCAATGAATTAAGAATTAATTCAAAGGCTATATATATTCTCTAGCAAGATATTATAGCATTCCAAATTAAATGAAAATGCAATTGGCATTTAGTGACCTAATGCAATTTTGTATATTCCCTTACCCATAAATATCAGAATTAACATAAGGCATGGAACAAGTCATCCTCATGTGTAAGTTAATTCCTTTCTTGATATTCCAGTGACACTGAACTCTCAGATAAATAATGATTGCACATTATTACATCTCGGTATGGCCATACACTTCTCAGTTCACTGATCAAGTGGCCGATGATATTTTTCTCTCTTATAGAGAGGGGTAATCCCTTCACTTCTCTCATGCTCTCTAACATGAATCAATGCATACCCAAGCATACCCATACTTGTCACTCAGTTACGAGCACGTTAGGTGTATGTCAAAGTACACAGTAATTCATAAAGAGTTTCATAGAGATTTTAGGTCTAAGAACTCCGATACAAAACTTGCATATGAGGAGCACTTATGACTTGTACCATGTAGTGTTCTCATGTGTGGATCGTATCCAAATACCATGTTATAAACATGTATCTATGATCTCTGATTGACACTTTTGTCCTTATGATCCGTAAGACAGAACTCAACTAATCAGAGAGAGCATACTAGTCTTAATTCATTTGTTATTCCCATAACAATGACTGACTAGGGATATTTAGAATGAAGTCTCATTTGTTTCAAGGTCTTACAACCATGTGCCTCACACATGATAACTTAAACTGAAACGACATTCTTGGATAGTTCTATCAATTAACATGCACAGGAATACAATGGATAAAACAAAATGCCTCATTTATTAACTAAAGTGTTTTATTACAATGTATTGGGGCTAGGGCTTACACTAACATTAAGAATGTAAAGCTTGGTCTCTCAAGAGATAAAATATTTTTCCAACTGTTTTGACCTTTGAAAAGCTAAAACATGTATTTATACCCAAAAAATCATTTCTAGCTATTGGAAACTAAAACTAGCAGTTTATGGCTATTAGAGGGCAATTTTAGAAATCCAAGAGAAACTAGCTGTTATTTTTCCTTGTAGTGGAATCTAAAAATTTGCCCAGAAAATGATACTTCTAGAATTTCTTTTTTTAAAAACCAATTTTGATTATAAGTTCACTTTCTGTATCTAAAACATTTTTATGCAATTTTTAAAATGAAATATGCATGAATGAATGAGAATAAGTGCCTCAATTTGATTTGATAAATTAATGTCCTATTTTCTTCTATATTAAGGCCTTCTTCATAATTGGCTTCTTATATCCATGCTTAAAGAATCTAATTGCTCATTTCTTTGATCTTTGCATTAGAAAAGTAAAGATTTTTCCTATAGAAAATTACTTAGACAAGAATTCAAAATAGAGTTTATTTAAGGTTTAATTATCGTCAAAATTAGGATATGGCCTTGAGACAGCAATCTCCCATATTTTAGTGAAGACAAAACCTTCATAAACTCTACTTAGAAGTCTATCTAAGTTAGTCTATAAAACTCCCCCTGAATATATGCATGGGGGTGTTTATAGTAAATAAAACATGTATAAGATTTATAAAACCCTTGTATAACATGTTGTATTAGATTTTATCAGAAAACTTGAAGTATAATCATGCTAATAATTTTTGTAAAAATGTAACCTGATAATTCATAAGGAATATCTTTAAAAAAATAATGCATTTGATATTAACATAAACCAAACTGCATAATAGAATATCTTGGCACAATCATAATGCCAAAAATGTTTAAGGCATAAAATATGATTTCATTACATAAACATTGATTAGCATCATCAATTTTCAACAAAACATAAAGTATAATATCATTCATTAATTCTCCCCCTTTTTGTCGTCAATCACAAAAGGGGGAAAGAATAAAACCTGCACAAAACATATACAACCAAAATAAAAATACCATAACAGAAATCCACAAATAATATCTAAAAAGCCTAACCAAAAGTTTTAGGTAACAAGTAGCACACAAAATATCCAAAAAAATTCCAAAATAACCCAATTAATGAAAACCACTATTCTTTAGAAAATAAGAGTAGAAGATGGCAAATTATGGATCAATATCCATAGGGAGTGCACTACTACCAGGCTATTTAGGTTTGATGCGGGTGTTTATTCAAAGAATAGCTGTCCTTGTTGATTTGTGCCTTGGTTGAGTGCTGAAGGGTTAATCAGAAGCATATTCACTAAGATCGACAAAGGGAACAATAGAAAGAGCAATAGGATCATTAGGAGAAGGCAACAAATATGGGATAAGATTAGACACAATGTTAAAAATTTTAGCTAATTTGCTAAATAACTAAAAAGCTTCCAGGAATCGAGATTGAAATTCCTTTTCTTTTTTATGATTAATTACTCTTTTTACCATTATTTTTGTCACATTCATGAATTGAATATGGGCATGCATCAATTTATTCATGAACTTATTATATTCTCATACGTTTATCTTTATTCCAAAATGCAAAGGTTTTATGAATAAAGAAGTATAGGAATACTTGTGATTGAGCTCCCCACTATAATCCTTTATTGTTCACTCAACTACTTCAAAGTAGTTCATGCTATACCTAATCTCTGAGCTATGTATACTCCTTTGAGGAGTAAAAATATAGGAGTCAAAGTATAGCACTTGCTACCTAAGATACCTCAGTAATCTCCAGTCCAAGGATACTTGCACTATTGCTATGACAAGACACTTCACTGATATAGTATAAGTTTCCATGTGAAATTTATCATGATAGGTTTCCAATGTACTTGTCCTTCTAACAAGTACCCACATATTAACTTTGATCATCTCAGTGATCACAACTAATGAGAACTATTGCTTGAACTATTCAAGAAGTATAACATGTGCTAGTCTATCCGTATTAATAATGTCCTATCTTATTAATATTATAACTATGGATAATTTAATTATTAACACATTTTCATATAATAGGCATCTCACATCATGAACTCTTCATGATTACCTTTGTACTGTGTTCATATACAAAAGGACTACATTCTATAGTTTAAGTCAAATGCAAGCAAATATTAACACATAAAAGCACCAATGAATGTAGAAATGCCTTATTATTATTCAAATAGAATCTTTATACAAGGGTAAAAACTTTATTATACATGGGCTCTAGGGCATATAACTAAAAAAGGCCACTAGAGAGATGCCAATGCCCAAAAAGTAGAAGGAGTTTAGAGTGTTTAGAGGGCATATTCATTATATAAGTAGGTTTATACCCAAGATCACTTCTATTTGTGAGCCAATCTTTAAGTTATTAAGGAAGGATTAATCAGTTAAATGGAATTAGGATTATCAGAAAGCATTTGATACCATTATGGAGTATTTGCTTCATCCTTCCATTCTTCAGCCTTCGAGATCATAAAAACCTTTGATCTTGTATGTAGTAATTGAGCAGAATTCAATAGGTGCTATGCTCACTCAGGAGGATGAGTTCAGAGTAGAGATTACCATCTACTACTTTAAAAAAAAGTTACTTCCATATTTTATTTGGTAGTTGTGTACGCTTCTAAGAAGTTAAGGCACTACTTTCACTCATATCTTATCTAAACGGTCATAAAGCAAACCTACTTTGGTACTTACAAGCAGCCCTATCTCTTCTAGGTAAGATAGGAAGGTGGCTTTTACACTTATAAGAATTTAAGGTTGAGTATGTCACAAAGAAATCGTTAAGGATCAAGCAATCATTGAGTTTCTAGCTAACTACCTTTTAGAAGGAGATAAGATTGAGTTTGAATTTCCTAATGAGAGTCTAGTAGCCATAATGGTCTAGGGATAGCTGTAAACATCGGGTCCCGAGACGGTCCACGTTCAGAATTATCTGATGATGAAAATAAAGATCGATTTATAGGCAAGAAAATAGGGATTGATCGTATCCTTGTCAAGTTCTTTTGTTTGTCTCAAATTGCTTTTAAATTTTATTTATCTATTTATTTATTTATTTTTATTTTTATTTTTTAGAAAAAAGGGTTTGTGTGCGGAAGGCTCACGCATCATCTCACCGAGGGAAGAACGTGCGGGCGGGGCGCTACCCCTGCCATGCATGCGGGGAACTGCCCCTGCTGCGCATGCACGTGCGAGGGACGTAGCTGCTGTGAGCGCGAGGGGGCATTGTTCCCTACCAAGTGCAGCAAGAGGTGCTCCCCCTCGCACGCGGGAGCGCTAGCCTCAGGCAAGGCCTCCCTGTAGGTGCGGCTTGTGCCTGCGGGGCCACCCCTCCCGTGAGGCTGCCCATGCGGTAGCCTTGCGCCAGGCCGAGCGTGAGGCTGACCTTGCGCACGGGAAGCCATATGGCAGCAGCCTGTGCGACTGGCCCTATGTGCTGGGTGCCCCTTGGCAGCCCGCCCCTCGCGGCAGGCCACCCCTTGCAACTGCCACTCCTTCATACGCGCGATTTTATCGAATTTCTTAGGGGCTAAAGTTCAAATTGGACTTAATAACCTGATTTTTTCAGATTTTATGTTATTTTTATGTGAAATATATAAGAGAAGAGGGAGAAAAAAAGGGGGAGGATTTTGGAGGATTGATTTTTGAAAGAAAAAAGAAGAGTTTTTTGAGAAAAACGTGGGTTTTTCTTAAGGAAAGAACAAGAGTTTTCTTTAGAGCAAAAAAGTATTTCTTTGATTTTCTTTGATCTAAAAACGTTTGATGAGTTTGGATTAACTTGAGGAAGGGAAATTGATTTCCTTAGCTTGGATTTTATCATCAAACAATAAAAAAATCATTTTTAAGTTTTAGTGTTTTTGAGTGTTTGAGACAAAAACTTAAGATTTTTGAATCTTTTTAAGTCTATTTTTGAATCTTGACAAGGGAAACGGATTGAGACATCTTGCTTCCATATTATTTACTCTGAGGGTAAAGATTTTTGGATCTATTTTTATTATCTCATTTTATTTTAGTCATTTTATTTTATTTTCTTGTATTGATGATTATATGAATAATAATTTAATGAATATATGTTTTTGAAGTTGAGATTTCTTCTCTTAGCATCATTTTTCAATCTTTATTTTGTTTTTGGTTTGAAAATGGATAAATGCATATGATTTGTGTGTGAAAAATCAAATTTATTGTTTTGTGTTTTTGGTATAATTTTTTGTGATAACCTTTTCTTTTTTATGTTTAAATATTATTATTTTCTGTTGCACGCTTATTTGCTTTCCTCACTCATCTTATTTAATTATTTATTTAATTTAATCTGTTTATTATTATTATTATTATTATTATTATTATTATTATTATTATTATTATTATTATTATTATTATTATTATTATTATTATTATATTTTCGCATAGTGTTATTGCGTGGCTTGGTCATTATTATTATTATTGTCATCATACTTTTGCATGCCTAGTTTTTGCATGATATTTTAATTATCTTTGCATGTGTACAGTTCACGTATTAAATCAACGTGTTTAGTTTAACTCATTTTATTTTCTACTCGTGTATTAATTTTATTTTATATTTCCCTTATTTTCATCTTCATTTAGTTGATTTTAGAATTATTGCTAATATTGTCTATTGTTGTTCTCATTTGAGTTTAAAACACCGTGTTGCTTATTTGAGCATTTTCGTGACCAAATGGAGGGGTCACGATATGTAGGGGACTACATCATCTCGATGAGATCTTACCTATTTTTTATTTGTGTGATTGTGTTTGTTTATAAAATGAAGTAGTTTTAATTTATGCACGTGTTAGATAAAAAAATCACAAAAATATTTTTATGACTAAATCAGGATTTTTATTAATAAATTAGAACCAATGTCCTTGATTTTAGCAAAGGAATACAAAATATCATGAATTAAAATGAGGAGTTAACTTTCTTAAAGCGGGAGTAATTCGTCCCGATTTTCAAGCAAATAGCCAAAATAACTCATCGATCCCCTTTAAGTGAGAATGAAGGAACCAATGTTTATAAACCAAATAAATATCCCAACTTATTTATCTTACCCCTCTTGATTGATTTTACGTGACTATTTAGCTTTATGTTTATATATCTTTTGGGCCCTTGTAATTAATTATTTTTGGGGCAATTTTATTTAGCTTCGTTTCATTTGTGGATTGTATTTTTTCCCAATTTTCATTTCAATTTTGTTTAGCTTTTCATTTGGGGGATTGTATTTATTCTAATTTCCATTTTATAATGGTGTGGCTCTATGTGTTTACCGCTTTATTTACGACTTTCATTTACCGCTTTCTCGATACTTGAATTGCGCCTTTAATAAATTGCATTAATCGTGTTAGATGAGAGATGAAATTTTCTAATCTAAAGACTCATTTATAATTAATCAAGGCATAAATAAAAGTGGAGTTCTGAACCACTCTCTGGTTTAGACCATAGAGGTTAAATGACCTTTCCCAATTTCTCGTAAATTGGGTGGCGACTCCAATATACCTCGAAGGTGCCTAAAGGTATCATGGGACTAGATGAACTTCCCCAATGTTCTATTGGGTAAGGATTCCAAAATGTCTCGTTTTACCTAAGATCAAATGACGCAAACCATCCCTCGAGCCCTAAAAATGGGCCTTTTGAAAAAAGGGAGCCTCGATTTCGGCGCGCATCACGGTGGCGTCCACTGGAGACCTTGTGACTTTGCTCTGAAAGTATCTTGGTTAAAATGTATAATTGAGTTTTTATAACTAAAATTCCATCCCTCTTCTAAAATTGCATTGCATCATGCTAGAGCCTTAGAATTATGTTAGTTTGGACCCTTATTTTACCCCGGTGTGTTCCCGAAGCATAGCCCTATGTTCACTCAATGTGGGGAAGTGTTAACAATAATCACTAGCCCAAACCTAGTGCCTTTTGGTATATCAAATGGAGACCTGATTGGTCATTATGCTCGTGATGAGCTAGACCCGCTGGCAGGGACCATGCTTGGGTAGCCCTAAAGTAACATCACCTTGACTAAAGCTCATATATAGATACTTTCCCTAGGTGAAATGAACCATAATACAATGCTTGTCATGTGGGCCATCATGTGTTAAACAAAATCAAACGAATTAAGTGGTCTTCTATCAAAGGCTTTCATGCCCCGACGGCTCCACCTTAATTTTGTTGAAGTGTCCAAATACATAATGGTCGAAACTCATACGTATGCGTATTCTAAGAGACGTTGTGTTTCCGGTTTCCCGCCATGCACTATGCGCATTCCTCGGGTCCCCTATTGACCTATGGATTAAGCCCACCTAGGAAGAGACCAATTGACCTTATGTGTGAGAGTTAAAAGGTTAGAAGAATCTACTTGCTTTTATGTGGTTGTTAAATGCTGTACAACTCATGATCATGCATCGTATACGTTATTTATGCATTATTCTAACAAAGTGAGCTATGCAACCATCATAGATTTGTCCGAGGGATCTAGGGATCCCAGTGGACAGCTGATTAGAAATCCTATCTCCGAGTTGTTAGGAAGGGTATCAGTTTGGGGTCTAGATTCACTTCTAGAGAGCAGTGAGACTTTATCTTTAGATTTTTCAGTAGAATTTAGTACGGCTGATCCTTCAAGAGAGTCTGATGTAACCCACACATTGATTGCTGAGGAAGTGGGTAGCAGACTAGAGGAGTTTGAAAATAGGATGATGACCATGATGGGGAATTTTATTGCTGTAATGACACAGCCCGCTGGGCAGCCACCAGTTGCCCTTATAGTAGGACAAGAGAGACAAGATCAGATTAGAGAGGATCCTTCGGTGATTTTATGCCTACCAGTAGCTGAGCCCAGGGGTGCACCCGAACCTAAGAGGGTCGTAGATATTGACAATGACTTTTTTAAGGAGGACCCAAAGGGCCCAGTCTCAGTAAAGGGCAAGACACCTAAAGTTGAGGAGGTGATGTGGAAGAAGATGGAAGAGAGGTTTGAGGCCATGACCCGTACGTTGACAGTAGGTACGGGGATTGTAACGCCTATTCCTAACCACTCATTTAGCTCAGCTAAGGCAGTTAAGAATAGTCACCACACAAATAATCAAATGCACTTACAAAGCCTATACACATACAAAAACCTGTACAAATAAATTTCTTTCATATAATTCATTCACATGCAGCGGCTAACTCTTACTAACATATGCCTGATTATACACGCATACATACATATACATTTCTATGGTTAAGATTACAAACTTAGTAAATTATTACATTATATACATTATGTTCTCCCCAAAAGATTATATACAAATTCCCGATACATTATACAAAACCACGAAACCTACACTATTAGCAACCCTAGTGTTCACCATTGTTAATATGGGACCGTCCTTCGGATCACTTCGCTTCAGAACCTATACGGATTAGAAACTCATGCTAAGCGATAACGTTTAGTGGGGAAACAATGTACAACATACAATAACAGATACACACACACATATATATATATATATACATGGCATAATATAAACAATTAGAGTTACATCCTAACTATCATAACTATCATGCCTTATAATCAACATAAGCCTATATTCAGTGAGCATGGCATTTCAGAATAATGACATCTAAATTCACCATATCACATAATCTTCACATGCACGTCCCATTTATGTCCATAAGTACATAACATATGATTCACCTTAATAATTTATTAACAGAATTATTATAGCCTTGCCTGCCACTCAAAGATGCGGATAACGGGTATCGCATCAGTACCCAATGGTACAGTAATGGCATTTGTATCCGAAGATACACACTATCGCATTAGTACCTGAAGGTACTAAAAACATCAATAATTACAAGTATATTCTCATAAGGGAATCCAGTATGGATTCATTTTGCATTGATGATTCCAGAGGAATCAGACACTTTGGCTGCAACACTTGGACCCTATAGGCATGCCTATCTATCCACTACTTAACTCGCAGGCTAAATTATTAGTCTGATTATTATACAAATTATCAGAAAATATCATCAACATAGTATTACAATGGAATCAACATTTCTCTATAGCTCACTTTACAATTCACCATCATGGCTAGCATATTCACGCATGCACATATATAAATATATTCATATCATATTTGTCCATAATACATTACAAATTATAATGGTTATACTTATATTCATTTATCATGGCAACATATAAGTAAAATTAAATAAAATAAATCAAGTTAATTCGAACATCTTTTCAACCTTCAGAGGTGTCGCGCATGACAGAATGGGCAATTAGCTTCTGTCGCGGTCGCGACAGAATCTAGCCCTCACCTCTATCGCTCTTGCACATAAACTCGCATGCGCGATAGAAGCCAGACTCACCATTTCATGCCCAATGGAGCATTTTGTCATGCTCCAACACACACAATTTGTTTCATGCACTTTTTGCCCAAATACAATTATTGTTCAAATTCACATATTACCATATCTTTACCCTCATGACCTTCTACTCAAACATATATATATATTCAAGTCTATTTTTCAATATTACAATTTAAAATATACAAAGTCCTTTACCTAAGAAAACACCGCTCATGCAACCACACCCTCTTCAATAGTTCTTTACCAATTTACTCAATTTACATAACACTTCCGAAATATGTACACATAACCTAACATGCCATTATCCCATTACCAACAATTTCACATCCCATGATACCATTTCAAGCCCATATAAAACATAGCTTATTCATATTTAGATAGATCATTACGAAATTCTTATCAAGTCATCAACTCAGCTCAAATCAATATCAACACATAAACACACAAATGCACATTTTCATTCAATTTGAACAAATAATTCATTATGCAATTTTCACCATTCATAATCTATTCAAAAATAACACAAATTACAGTTTCCCAAACCTCTTAATCCTTTGCTCCTTAGAAATTCACTTAGCACTTAGATCATCCACTTTCTCTTTCCCCTTGCTTTTCCTTGATTCTTCAACTACAATTCAAGTCCAATTTCCAGAATTGGATATCAAGCATCAATTCATACATCCTTTAGATTATGAAAACAACAAGGGGTAGAAAAAGAGAGCTAATTACGAAATCACTTACCTTTAAAGCTAACAGTTAACATGCACTTTAGTATCACTAGATCAATTAGCAGAATTTAGTGTGCTCTAACTAATGAAACAAAGAAAACAAGAAGAGGGTGAAGAAGAGTAGCCGAATAAGACCAAAATGTAGAAAAATGCCACTTTGTCTCTCTTCCCATCCTTATATTGCATGCTTTAGGTGGGTTGGCAAAGCCTAAGCTTGCCACCCGGATTCCACTCATCCAAAAATCTCTATTAGTTTAATATTCATTAATCCCACTTAGTGCTAATTAATCTATATCATGCACTTCTATCATTAGGCCACTCAAACTTTAACATTTATACAATTAAGTCCACATTTCATTATGTTTAGGTCCAAAGTTAGCAAATTCAATTCAATCTCCTTTCAATTCCTCATATTAGCCCAATTACTACTAGGGTATAAATCGAGCCATTACAGGGATGAACCCTGAGGATAGGGAGTTAGATGGGGATGACTTGGTGCCCCAAAACTTCAAGGTGACTGATATTCCCAAGTTTGATGGGACTTCTAACCCAACAGTGCACATTAAGTAGTACTCTCTGGTCATGAAGGGTACCACCTTGTCTAAGAAGCAGAAGATAGAGTATTTTTGCCTGAGCCTTACTGGAGCTGTAGTAGATTGGTATCATAGATTGGATAGAAGGTCCAAGGAGGATTGGGATTTGCTGACTGAGGAGTTCCTCAAGCAGTATGACTGTAGTACCCAGATGGAGGTCACCTTAAAAGATCTAGAGCTGCTACAATAGAAATCAGGGGAGTCATTCCATGAATACCTGACCTGATGAAGGAACTGAGTAATGGAGATGAGAGGAAGCCAGACACTCTGGACTAGATCAGGCTATTTATCAGGAACATTAGACCATATCTGAAAGATGGGTTAAAGATAAAGGGGGTAAAGGACTAAGAGTTCCTGAAAGACATAGCTATAGAAGCTGAAGGAAAATACCTGGCAAGGAAGGCCACCAGTGACAATTACGGCTGGAGGAATTATGGCAATCAGGGGGTAGGAACGTCAGCAGAGCCCGATAGTGGAAATCAAGCTGGAAACACGGTTGATGTAGCGGCTACTAAAGCAGACTAGAGGCATTCTCCACCTAGGCAGGCCATTGTCTTGGGTACCTAAAAGGTTGATGAAAGAAGGTAAGCTATAGCCAATGCCTGCTAAGCCCGCTAGAAGTCAAGGGCATCTCTATCATCGAGCGGATATGTATTGTGCCTACCATCAACATACAGGGCATAACACTAACGAATGTCAAACTCTGAGGAGCCATTTTCAAGGCCTCATTGATAGCAAACAAATTACCGATCCAAAGTGCCGTAAAAAGTAGGAGAGGAAACCTTCTAGTAGATGTGCTTTTTATATTTGACTTTTTCAATCTTGTTGTATGCAGTACTGTTTATGTTAATTATATTAATGACTTTTTATTTATGTTCTCATGATTTCATTATGCATGATCACAACCACAAGTCATTTGATGTTAACTTAATGAATACTGCCTCATTTAATATCGAGATCCTATTGGCATCTGATATCAATCCTGAAGTGAGATAAACTTGAGAAAAAAAGAAAAAAAAAAGAAAGAAAAAAAGAGAAAGAAAGAAAAATGCCTTTGCCTGGACCTAGAACAACATGCTAAACTTGCTTCAATTTGCCAACCTAACAGCGATTGAAGTTTCAAAAGTCATTCCCTTGCCTCCTCAATATCTAGGACGTATATAGGGCGGTCAGACGAATCCAAGTTCCAATAAATAAGGGGGTTGCCTCAGAAGCTGAATTATCAAATTCGAAATGGACGAAGCTTTGGGCCTTTATAGGAAAAAAAACAAAAGAAAGAAAAAAAAGGAAAAAAAAAGAAGGAAACAATGAAGAAGAAAAAAAAAGAGAAAGAAAAAGAGAAATGAAAAACCCATAGAAGAAAAAAAAAGAAAAAGAAAGAAAAAGAGAAATGAAAAACCCAAAGTTTTGACCTAAGCCATATGAGGCCAACTTGCAACCCCATCTCAACCATTGAGAGCTACCTCAGAAATGAAGTAGGCAAAAAAAAAAAAAACAAGGTACAAGCTTTTACAGTCAAGGTCCACATGGAGAGCTTACTATCTGTGCCAGTTTGCACAAGGATCATGGTGAAGCCTTATCAGAAAGAACAGTTGTCCTGGTTGACAATGATGAAAGTAAGTTCGAAGGAACCAATAGATCCCATGGCAAAGGCAAAAAAAAAAAAGAAGAGAATAATAAAAAAGAGAATGAAAGCCTCACGGGTTGAAAATAGGAAAAGGCGACCTTGCTAAAATTGGCCACCCCGTCAAGGTGAAAACCGAAAAAAGGCACCTTGAGCAAAAATTAGGGCAGAGAGAAAATATTCAATCATGAAAATGCGAGAGGGCTGATTGATAATAGGAGTTTATTGTTTTCAGGATCCATCTTGAGTTTAAGTAGGCTCTTATGTTTTTGAAATTAATGCCAAATAATGATCACGTGTGATGAAATCGGATCGAAATATACGCATTTATGCAGTAATATGTTAATATAAGCAGAATGCTTCATCTCGCATACTCAAAATGGTTTAAGTTCCAGCATAAAATGTGGCACATTGCTCCTTCTTCAAATATGCTCAAGTTACTATGCATGGCCTCCCTTGCTATCACCATCTTGACACTTCAGTAGATTCGCCCCGTCATCGGCTTTGAGCTAGTCGCCGACACATTCATTAGGAAAGATAAAATCTATATAGCCACCATTCAAAAAGCGAAAGGATTTTGGCCTCTCTAGAAAAAAAAAAAGCAAAAAAAAAATAAAAGAAGAAGAAAGGAGGCCGTTAGAGATAAAAACCGTAACTAGCTCTCTAAGCAAAAGGTGGGCCAAAGGGCAGGGTGAAAACTTGAAAACAGGCAGTCTGCCCCACAAAAATATAAAATGAATAAAAGCCACTGGATTGGGTTGGGTCCATTCTAGAAAAAATAAGGCACAGGGTTATGTGAAGATCCTTAAAGGGACGCATTTCCCACGAAGAAAAGCTGGTGCGAAAATCCACAAGGGACGCACTACCATTAATAAATGACATCCGATGCCTAGAGCAATAAGGCGGCATTAGTTCGGATGATCTTCCTTCAGGTAGATAATACATAATTCAGGACATGATTCATATTCTTAGGGGCAAGATGTTGTATAGTGCATAACAAAAGGAGTGTGATCATTGACCGCAGGGCAAAGGACGCACACTGGACGGGTCTCTCCGACAAGGTTATGGGTCAGATTCCCTAAAGCCAAGATGAAACTTTTCTAGATCCTTGGGGGCATCGAACAATGATCGGGCAACCAAGCTGTATCCTCAATGGAGCCTTAACCACCCAGGACATGGTCTATCCATTTATGCTTTTCATGTCATACAATTCTTTAGCCAACATCTACATATAGCCTTTTACATATGCATGCACGATCCCTTGTATATATTCTTGTGCACATAGCTTTGCAGGAAAAGTCCAAATGAAGGCCACGCGTGCAAAGTTGGTCAAGGGTAGTTTCAGTTCAAGCAATTATCTGTGCTGGATGACTAGGTCAAGATGAAGTATATACAGGTTCAAACCCTTCTAAGTCCTCTGTGGAGGCAGACTTCCAAGTCCTTTGAGGAGGCAAATTTCCAAGTCTTCTGAGGAGGCAGATTTCCAAGTCTTTTTAAGAGGCAAATCATCCAAAGTCCTCTTAAGAGGTACGTATGTCTTTTCAATGAGAGGGCACCACCGAATGGCTCTTCATCAACTCAGTTTAAGAGAACACCCGCATTTTGTAAGTCTGAAGTAGACTTGGCGCATTGCCATTTGAGGATGGCACCTGCACGTTATAAGTCTAGAGCAGACTCGATGCAGTTCAGAAGAACAACTTCTTTTTTTTTGTAAGTCTGGAGCGGACTCGGCGCATCGCCATTTGAGGATGGCACCTGCACTTTGTAAGTCTTGAGCAGACTCGGTACAGTTCACGAGAAAAACCTCGACACTTTGCAAGTTTGGAGCAAACTCGGTGCCTCACCATTTGAGGATGGTACCCACACTTCGGAAGTCTTGAGAAGACTTGGTACAACGTAGAAGGATGATAGTCGCTCACAGTCTAAATGGTGACTTAAAGAAACAATTTCCTTCTCATAGCAATAGGAAGGTCGCCGCCTCAGGTACGCGCTTCTTTTCTCTTTTCAGAATTTTAGCCCACCTAGGCACCTACTGTAACACTCCTTACCTGTACGTAGTAACCCGTACCGTGGTCTGGCAGTTTCACTATGATGGTTCAAGGTGTTACCGAAATAGTCGCTTCTAGGCTACAATTGTTGTGTTGAAAATCATGGTTATAAAATTTCTTTCGTTTCAAAAACCATAAAATCGCATATAAAGAAAATGATTGCATATACACTTTGTAAACTACACATTTCCATAGCTTATTACATATAAATCAATCATACACTGATATTACATTTTACAAAACTTATATTTCAAAATCAAATCTTACAAACACTCTTAAGACTATACAAATCCTATCATAAAATCTCTTCATAAACTTGCATTGGCCTGGACTGCTGCAGATGACCTTTAAAAGACCCTATCACTTGCACCTACACGTATTAAAGGAAAATCCGTGCTAAGTGTAAAGCTTAGTGGGAAACACATAAATGTGGATGACCACTAAGAATAGCCATCAAAAAGGCGCAAAGAAATGCACAATATAGAAAAATATAATCATGCGATTATAACAATTTAGGCACTTTCAAAGAGTTTCTTAAAATATAAACACATATTTTGCATACACATTTATTCAATTAATACATGCTTTTATTCGTATATTGATGTTAACAAATCACTTACACATTATTTACATCTTTTCGAATCTTACACATGTCACTTTATTCACTTGTTCACATTCATTCTGGTTTCCAACATTCACTTCACACATCTTCCTTAACAGATACCTTATCACATTATTTTATCCAATCAAAGAAGCATTTTGATCACAATAACAAAATACATCTTATACATTTCATGTAGTATCATTTTCATAAATTGCATTACTTCATGTCATATTCATACACATTGTTATGCCTGCAAACTCAATGAGGTGGATAACGAGTGAACACATTGGTACCCGTAGGTACAAAAACAATTTCTTTTCTTTTCATATCAAAAATGTTTTCACATTGGGGATCTTAAAGAAGATCCAACTTATAAGGATCGCGAGGACCTAAATAGTGACTTGATCATTGTCCAGAACACATTGGGATTGCAGCTAACAAAACTCTACAGGCGTGCTTATCTATCCACTACTCGACTTGTAGGCTAAATTATTTATCAAATTATTGCTCAGTTAGTCGCATAGTATAACATCATTTAGTAACTTACTTACATATATAGTTTACATGGCATCACATATTATAGTTTATATATTGATTCATATATAATTCATAAGTAGGAAAGCATGCAAAGTACATAAAACACATAAAAATTCATAGTATAAAGGAGGGTCACGCTAGGAAAGCATGCAAAGTACATAAAACACATAAAAATTCATAGTATAAAGGAGGGTCACGCTTGCGACAGAGAGCTGGACGACCTCTATAGTGCTCGCGCTCCCCACAGAGAGCATCCGACAGAAAATCATATCACGGGGTCTCTATCGCACTCGCGACATAAGTCACGCTCGCGATAGAGATGAGCATCACGTTCCGTCACTATCCTTTCAAATAATACCTCCCCACAACACCAAACTAACCCTTTGCCCACATCACACATATCCAAACACCTCAAATTATACAATTTATCAAGAATTATTCAGTATTTAGACAGTCATTCAAGAACCATTTATATACGAAAGATTCGTTTCATATTTTAGTTTATGATATACTTAACAAAATCATTTAATTCGATCTTACCATCATATGAAAATTTTAAACCATAAGTAAGCCTACTAGAGACTTGAATCATTAATGGCCCAATAAACTTTTATACATCTACACATACATGTCACATTTATTTTTAACAAGTACTAAGGCATTATCAGAGTTTCAATTGATATATTATCTTTTATGTACGAATAAGTTTATATGCTTCAGTTCAGACTTGGAATAGTATTCCAAGCTTCCTACGTATCCCAAGGGATTGGGAATTAGAACCCCATAGTTCTAAAGGTTCAATATACAAAATTGTAGTATTTTTTCTTTATAATCCACTAACATATCATGTCATGCCACTTCTGGATGGATTCGGAGGTGTTTGACTCATTAAGCTTTTAAGTATCTTAGCAATTATTCTTATTTATAACCTTAGTCACTTGTATTTCTAAGTGAAAGCCATTTATTTACCTTTTTACAAAATCTAAACATGTGATGGATAAGTCTTAGACAGTTTCAGTGAAGTTTGGGTGCTTTTCGGAAGGAAAAACATATCAAAATACACAAACTAGAGGAGGAAAAAGGTGGGCAATGGTTCATTCCAACCATGGGGTTCCTAATAAGAATAAAAGCCTTCATTTAACATGTTTTGTCGCGCTTGAGACAGAAGCCTCCATTAGGTGCCGTATGAAAATAGGATAATAAGACTGCTTTTCACTTCAAATTTGAACCGCTTAAACCAATATCTAAAACTAATTTTTAGACAAAACATCCTTCTTAACAATTGTTTCCTAAGATGTTATATTTTATATGGAATAATATTTAGATAATTTGGACACCTAAATCATCAGATGTGAGCAAAACATCCTAAACTGTTCCTATGAATCGGCCAAAGTAGAGACTCCTCTGTTTTGGTTAGTCGGGGCACTTTGAGCTAGAATTTTCTCATGGCTATTTCTAAGATATTTTTAGGTGTGTTTCTTACTTTACAAAGGCTCTAGTATCATACCATTTGGAGTTCTAAAACTCTAGATATAGCCTAATAACCGAAGAGGGTAAAGTCGCAACACAGTTTTTTTATCAAATCCTATTCACATGCACATTTTTAATAATTTAAAGCCAACACTCACTATGATGCATGCCAAGCCCTGGGGTACCCCAAACGCCTACTTTTAAGTCTTTCAAGAGAGGTTCATAAAAACTTATAAGAATTTACAAGTGCGTTCATTTTAGGCAACAAGGAGGTTTCTTGGAGTCACCACCCAACAGAATATTGGGAAAGGTCATCTAGCCTCAATGAGCCAAAAACAGCGCTGTTATGTCCATTTTAGGCAAGCCAGAGGTGTCGTGGAGACCCCACCTTAATAGAACATTAGGATGGTCTTCTCGCCTCGTGGAGCCTAGGACTATGCAAGTTGGGCCTTTTTTGAGGCAACAAGAGATATTTTGGAGGCCCTAACTCAATGAAACATTGAGATGGTCCTCTAACCTCGTTGAGCCTAAGACCAAAGAAGGATCAGGACTTTCTATTTATTCATACCTTGATTAAAGTTATAATTGAGTTCTGAATTTATCATTTCATCCCATTTCTCATTCAATGCAATTAATTAAAGCGCAGTTCGACCACATAAGGAAAGTGGTAAGCAAGTCTGAAATTGAAATAAAGTACATAAAAGTAAGTTACAATAAAACTAGGGGCGGAATACAACCCCCATTGTAAATAAAATATAAATTATACATAAAACGGGCTATTCATTAAGGATGAGGACATTGGTCCTCACATGCATGGTTAAAGGAAACAATTTTAGGGTGACAATTTATTTTGGATGGAAAATTTGGGACATTGGTCCCATTTTATCAGAAAAGACTCAATTTATTAAAAAAAATATTTTTAGTGATTTTCTTTCTAAACGTGCATAAAAATAAACAATTTTACATAAAATACACAAATACGACAAATAAATCGAAATAAAGGAAAATGCGAAATTTAAATATGCAAACCAAAGTGACATTTCTAATCCCTCGATCTCGCATCTTAGTACATGGACAATGCTCAAATAAAAAGACAAGTGTTATAGCCAAAAAGAAGAAGAAAATTAAGGTTAGTAATTAAATCAAATCGAATAAAATGCAATAAAATAAAATGGATCATTCAAATTAAATGAAATAATAAACCAAATTAAATTAAATAAAACTAACAAATATATTAATTAATCCAATCAAGCGAGTAAAACAAATAAATAAAAGGATAAAACATATAAGAATGAATGAATAAAATAGTGTATGTGTGCAAAGTAAGATGGACCCTACGTGAGTAATGCGTGGAAATTAAAAGGAAAAAAGCACAAAGATGGCCACTGTTCACGTGGCCATCATGCAAGGAAAAGGAAGAAAATAACTTAATTTAACTAAGTTGGCAAAATAGAATTATTGAATTAAGGATGCAAAAATTGACATGATTAATTAATGTTATCAAAATTAACATAAAATATTTACATGGCAAAAAGATCAGTCAAAATGAATTAATTAATTTCATGTTAAAAATAATGAGGAATTAAAGAAAAATAAATTAATTACATGTTAGAAATAATAAGAAATCAAAGCAAAAATAAATTAATTATATGAACAAGAATAATATATAAACATATTAAATAAGACAAATATACAAATAATAGAATAAATAAATAAGTAAAAATAATAAAAATATACATATTAATCAATTAGATATGAACAAAAATGAATAGAAGAAATCAAATGAGATCAGACCCAAAATGTTTACCCTTACAGTTCAGATTCGATGAGGGAAAAAAGTTGATTGATTTCCTTCTTTTCGATTTGCAAGATTAGAGTTGAATACGATAAAAAATGGAATTTTATTCCAAGAAATAAATTGTAAAAAAAAAATTAAATGATATAAAAATTCTTAAGAAAAAAAAAGGAATTTGTTTGTCTCAAGAAAATAATTGATAAAAAAAAGGTAAAAATCTCAAGAGCAAAGAATCACTCCTCTTTCTCAAGAAAAAAATATGAAAAAACTTGATTTTTAGAAGATCAAATAAAAATTAGATTTTAAGAACAAATAATTATTTTGTTTACTTCAAAATCCATTTTCTCATCAAAAAGGAGTTTCAATAAAAATTCTTTGAATAAAATTTAATTGAAAATAAAGAACAAGTCAAAAAATTGAATTTTGAGAGCAAAAAATTATTTTATTTGTCTCAAAATTAATTTTTATCAACAAAAATCCTTCTAAAAATATGTTTTAGAAGAAATTCCATTGAAAAAGAAGAAGTAGAAGAAGAATTGGATTTTTTTTTTTTTGTAGGAACTTTTACCTTTGAGGAGAAAACCTAAAAAATGTAAAGTGAAATTTGTTGAAGAAAAGAAGAAAAATGAATCAAGACCTAAAAATGAATTCTCCTCCCCTTTCTCTTTCCATCTTTTTTCTTTTTATATCAAGAAAAAAAGAAAAAAAACAATTAATTAAGGAAAAATCCTTAATTGATTCAAATATTATTTATATGTATTTTAAAAATGGAAAAAATAATGATAAAACCTTAAAAAAGGATAAAAAAAAATCATATTTTGGTCAAAACAATCCGGAAAAAAATGATTTTGGGGCGAAAATGCTGAGTTTCGGCGGAACAGGGGAGACCGACGCCCGTCGTCGCGCGCGTGGAGCAGCACGCTGGTTCCCCGCGCGGGGCGCCGCGCCGACATTAGCGATTTTTTTTTTTAAATTTTAAATTTAGCTAAAAATACTATAATTTCTAAACCCCATTTTCAAATCTAATTTTCAAAATATTTTTTATTTATTATTTTTTTACTCTAAAATGCAAATTTAACAAGGAAATAATCGCTTTTAACCTTTTTGCCTGTGAACAGGCATCTTATTATCATTGGGTAACTCTGATCTGGGCTGTCTCAGGACCCGGTGTCTATAGTTGCCCCCAATTTTAGGGAAATTAGTGCACTAGTGCTTATATGAGCCAAAATTCAGAGAAGAAGGAAAGAGATGCGTACCTGAGGAAGCCCTTTGCCTTCCGCAGGGTGTTCGAGCTGGTGACCCCTCGCTGCCGAGTTGTAGTGTATTTTACTGCAATTCTTTGACGATTCATTTAACCACCTTCATCCTGCTGGCCTCGTCTCAGCCTGCACAATTCCTGGCTGTCGTGAGAGGAAGTATTATCCAACTGCAACCCAATTGCAACTTGTTCTATTGCATGTGCTCTGCGAGACTCGTCTCAGCTTGCACGGCGTTTGATTGATGTGAGAAGTAGTGTTCTCAAACTACAACCCACTCGCAATTTATTCTATCCCATGTGGCCCACTGGCCTCATCTCGGCTTGCACGGTTTCTGTGAGATGCAGTGTTCTCTAACTACAATCCCTATTGCAATTTGGTCTATCATTGGTGTCCTGCTGGCCTCATCCTGGCTTGCACGTTGTCTGTGAAATGTAGTGTTCTCTAACAACAATCCCTGTTGTGATCTGTTTTATCGCAGGTGTCCTACTGGACTCATCTTGGCTTGCACGGAGTCTATGAGATGCAGTGTTCTCTAACCACAATCCCGTTGCAATCTCTTCTATCAATGGTGTCCCACTGGCCTCATCTCGGCTTGCACGGTGTCTATGAGATGTAGTATTTTCTAACTATAATCTCTATTGGGATCTGTTCTATTGCTGGTGTCCCGCTGGCCTCATCTCGGCTTGCACGGTGTCCTCGCTAACCCCCATCCGATCTGCAAGGCATGTGATTGAATGTTCTGTTTTGCTGGCCTCTTTCGGGCATGACATGATCTTGCTAACCCCCATCTGATCTGCAAGACGTGTGATTTTCAACTTTCTGATCCGGCCTGTAAGGTACGAATTTTGATTTGCTGACCCCCATCTGATCTGCAAGACGTGTGATTTTCAACTTTTTGACCCCCATCCGGCCTGTAAGGTATGACCTTTGGTTTGCTGACCTCTATCCGATCTGCAAGACGAGTCTTTTGATTTATTAACCACCATCTGGATAGCAAGGTACGACTTTTGATTTGCTAACCCCAATTCGATCTGCAAGGTGTGTGATTGAACGTTATGTCTTGTTGGCCGCTTTTGGGCTTGCATAGCATAATCTTGCTAACCCCCATCCAGTCTGCAAGACATGATTTTTGATCTGCTGATCTCCATTCGGTCTACTTATTTTCAACTATCTGAATGATGTAGTGTCTAATTTGCTAACCACCATCCAGTTAAACCTAGTGCCTGACTGTTGACCATCCTTGGGTCGGCATGATGACTCGTTCATCATTTTCTTTACTGGTGCTTATCCTGAACCTCTTCTTATTTTTTCTACAAAAAAGGAAAAAGCAAATGTGCAGGGTATATAAAAGACATACTTACTTGTGGCAGTACATACCTGTTGGGGTCGATGTCAAATGGGTGCCCCCTGAAAGACGGTTGGTTGTTCCCCTAGAGAAGGATTTGTGGAATGTGAACATCTTCCCCTTGATTGTATCGAGTCATTTTCCAAACATCACAAAGTGCGGATATCATCTTCTTGCAAGGTTCAGATATCATCCTCTTAAAGATCCCATATCGACTGTGATATACCAGATCCTCTTTACTTTACGCGTGCATAGCCTTTTATGATGCCCAACATGTAAAGTAAAGAAGAGCGGCTATCGCGACCAAGGAGCTCGTCATGAGGTCGCGACAGGGCACGGAGAAGGCAAACGCGAGGAAGGTGGAGCGATGAAAGAGGCGCGCTCTGTAGCGAGCGCGACAGAGAGATTCGTTAGAGACAAAAGTTCAAATTGCACTTTAAAGAGTTATGCCTTTCCACCAACATTTGCAACTCTTGCAAGAGACATCTGAGGAGACACAATTAGAACATTATAAATTTTATTATTAATTATAATTTAGGGAGTTGAACATTTGATTAAGAAAAATTTCTGTAAGTTAGAATAGTTTTTTTTTCTTTCCTTAGTCAAATTTTCTAAAGTAGAGTTTATGTATTGAAGAGAAGATAGCATACAAAGAAGAAGACTACCTTTGGTGATTCGATAAAGGTTGAGAAATCTCCTTCTTCATTTCTTATCTTTTTACTCTTCTTTGTAAATTTTGTGATGCAAATTCTGAACTTGAATACCTAATATTAAATGTTTTATTGTTCATATTAATTCATGTGTTCTTGCTTGTAGAATTTCCTATTTGGATACTATGTATGATCATTATAAGTATGAGTTTAATTGAGAAATGAATTCATATTTACAATCTAATGGGAAATCATCATTGAAGCATTATTTGAGAAATCATAGTGTTAAAATGGTTGCTATAGGTTGTGACTTAACCTAAGATTTGCATGTTTAATTTTCTAGTTCATTAATGAAAGTTGTGAAATAGAATTACTTATGCATATTTTAGGCCATCTTATTTATGTTGAGAGAGTAAGTAAGAAATTTATTCAACTTGGCTTGCATGACAAGAATATTATAATCATTAAGAATAATTAATTCAAGTTCCATTTTTTATACTTATCATCCTTTATCTTTTTATCTTCTTTGACCATCAATAATTAGGTTTAGTTAATTTAAATTCTAGAAGAGTTACATCAACTTTACCAGTAATTGATCATTGTAAACAAAGTTAAAATTAGGTAGTAATAGTGTGTAAATTATGTTCCTCGTGGGATCGACATTCTTAAGTACTATTCCGGTACACCGTATACTTGCGGTCATTAGCATCTATAGAAAATGCTCAACAGACTGCCCGTTTTCACCCTGCCTTTGGCCTAACTTTTGCTTAGAGAGCCAATTACGGTTTTCAACTCTAACGGCCTTTTCTTTTTTCTTTTTTCTTTTTTTTTTGAATGGTATAATGGAGAGAAAAGTTGAAGCTACTATCAGAGCCCCCTTCTAGAGTAATCGAAAGTTATTCACTGAGGCATTTTCTTCCTGGTCATCAGTTGCATTCCTTTGCCTCTCTTGATGAATGTGTCACTAGATTAGGTGAGATGGCGGACGAGGATCAGGTTCCTTAGGGCTTTATGAGGCTGCCTTTTACATTACCACCCATTGTGCTCGATAGTTAAGAGGGATTAACGATGTAGTGAGGCATCCATACCTTTCTAAAGTATACCTTTATCTTTGGCTTTTACCTCCGGATATCATTGCCTCTAGGCAAGTTGTCGATGAAGACTATTATGCCATCTATCGGGGGTTGTTCTTTCACTCCCACTAATGCATTCAAGTGGTAGGTGCTTAGTCCCGCAATCGATACTAGAACTCATCGACTTAGACATCCGGATGGTGAGAGCAGTAATAAAGTGTAGCTATTTAGATTTCATGCATTCAGCAATGAAAGATGTTTCTCCTTTTTATAAACGAACTAGAAAATAAGGAACACATGTAATTGTAAAGATTGTGTACATTTCGGTATGATTTCTCTATACATGATCATTATCTAACATCAATTCAAAATGCAAAACTACATCCAATCTCATAGTAGATCTTGTAAGCATCAAACTCCTGTCTCCAATCAGCCCTCTCGGGTTTTCTTGATTGGATATTTTCTCTCAGGCCTCTAATTTTTGCTCAGGGTGCCTTTTTTCAATTTTCACCCTGACGAGGCACCCATTTTTAGCAAGGCCGCCTTTTTTTTGGTTTTCGACCCGTGGGACTTTTATTCTCTTCTTTTGATTTTTAGTCTTTAGCTCTCTAACTTCTTGGGTCTATTGATGTTGATCGGTTGTTTGAAGTAATCTTCATCGCTATCTATCGAAAATGCTGCTCCCTTAGACAATAACTTCTCAAGAACAAATAGGCCTTCTTACACTGGTCTGAATTTGCCTTATTCATTTGGAACATTCGGACTTACTTGCTTAAAGATTAAATCTCCCTCTTTCACTGGTGCTTTCTAACTTTCTTCCAGGATGATCGAGCAGAGTGTCTTCTGATAGATTTGACTGTGGTAATAATCCCATGATCGGTCCTTGTCTGATGTGTTTGATTGCTATTGCCATTGCAACGCCCTGTCGGCTTTTGAAATCTGGGCTTCCATGACTGTCCTTAATGTTTTGCGCTCTACTTTGACTGGCCATACTGCTTCTACCCCCTTTATCGAGGAATAAATGGTGGCTCTTGTAGAGGTTCTGATAGTGGTTCTCTGGCCTCGAAGTGCAAAAGTCCATTTCTCTACCCAATCCTTGTCGTTTCAAATCATCTTCACTTTATTAGCAGCCTCTCCTGCCCCATTGGTTTGAGGGCAATACAGAGAGGACTTATAGCCTTTAATGTCATACCCCTATAGCAACTTCCTAGCCTTAGCCAAAAATTGTCCTTCCGCCCTTAAACCCTGCACCATATTGACATGTTGGATTCCTTTCGATGTCCCTGTTCGTTGGAAGCCATATGGCGGACCCCCCTATAACACCCCCATCGCCATCCCCGTTGGAAGGACGCCGACGGGCGCGCTACCCGATGCTCACTCACACAGATAAGCACATGCACAACGCGGAAGCATACCTTCATACATAACATACATACGAAAATAGGGGTTAATTAAAAACTCACCTTACTTGAGGGCACAGACTGATCATGCAATAACTCACACACACACACAGGCACTAAGCGAAAGCATAAAGCGAAAGATAAAACAAAGGAATGACTTAACATAACAACATACTAACGATTACATTACCCAAAAGTAAACTCAAGATACTTACAATAATAATACATAATTACAATACTAAAGAAATACAAAAAAACTGAAGTACAGAAGCTGAACAATTTACAAAACTTCAAACTCCTATGTGGCCGACCTTGCAGAAGCGCGACTTGAACAGAACCAACCTGCCACCTACACGGAAAGGAAATCCGTGCTAAGCGATAAACACTTAGTGGGGAGAACACACAAGAGTATGGACGGCCATTCACAATGGTCGCCAAGGCATAACACATTCAAATGGCAAATGCAACATTCAGAATACATATATTATTAGGCTTGCATAGTAAAGGCATTCATTCGAAAGCTCACATCCACATCTATAAACTTATGACGAACATAAACCCAAGTAAACATAATACCATACACAATACAAGTATTATCATACAGAACTATATACAATCTCACATGCATATACTTACCGAGCATAGTTACATGAAATAATACACATACAGCTATTATGCCAAAGTACCCATGCATTAACGGAAAATCTATTCACATGTAAAACAGTTATCAGGCAGTAATGCACCCAACTATCATACCGAGGACACTAGTTATCTAAACATACTTTTATCATGCCATACACACACTAGACAAAAACCAAGGGACAACATCCAAAGCACCACACTTCTACTGCACAACTCTAATAAATAGAATATCATGCTGAAAACACTCCAATAGCAGAGACCGAAGACATAATCACATAACTTCACATTCATATCATAACCATGCAAAACGTACAGTTAATTCTTACATACTTACCACCACAACTGCTTCGGTTCACATGCTTAAATATAACAAAACCATGCTCAAGTCACATAGATAAATACATTAATCGAATCACATTCAAAGCATTCAGGAACTTATAACAAATCACATGGCAAGTGCGAATAATCATGTTAGACATAAAATCATACTTACATAATACAGACATACATTTTAAAGCCCATAGTCACGTTCATATACATATAAACTGATTCCTCAAATCATTATCATGCTCATTCGGATATCACATACTTATCGTTATTTCAAAGTAAAACAAATCAACAAAGCACCTGCTGACTCACAATAGTGGATAACGAGTGAACTATCACCACCTTACGGGTGCGAATCGAACTATCTCCACCTTACGGGTGCGAATCGGAAAACCATTTTATTTTTAAAAACATTTCACTGAGAGGGGGATCTTAAACAAGATCCCAAACACATTAAAAAGGATCGCTAGGATCCGAGCTCATAAAGGGTTCGCAAGGAACCAAACGGGGACCTGATCAGGGTCCAAATCATTCAAAGGGCGCTGCAGCTACATAAGACTCTATTAGGCCTGCCTAACTATCCACTAGACTGACTCTCGCAGGTCATGCATAAAATAATTCACGTTTTGAATCGCACAACGCATAAATATATATACATCATGCATCAACCAGAGTACAATAGACATATAATTATGCTCATAAAGTCGGTCATATATCATACAATTCCCATTGCAAAACATAATACAGTCAACACACTTTAACATTAAACAATGTTCTAAAGCATGCCAAGGATTAAGTATAGAAGCACTACTATGCCAATGATTATCAATACAAAATCTTAATCATGCATTAGGTGAGGATACTAAGTATAAATCATGCATAATCCAAATTACATTTAAGCATAACACATTGAGTTCAAAGGCTAAAGCATAATAACGCATTCAGACATCAACCTCACTATTCAAATAAATTGGGCATAGCAGGATATCAATCATACCTCATACAATTCATATTCTGAAGCATGCAATAATTCCATCAATCACATTTTAGCACTACTCATCATACTAAAGTATGCCAGGAATACATGTGGAATCATATTATGCCAATGATTAAAAACGCATAACCTTAATCGTGGAATGATACAAAATACTCTTAAGCATGGCAGAATATTCTTAGAGGAGAATCTGATCAAGGATATGCATCATAATACTAATCACAAATAACTTGGGATAACCATTCATATAAGCAAGGTAAAATAGCACACAGTAGGGGAAGAAGTCATAACAGCATTTGCAAATCATTTTATAAGAAAACTAGTCACATGGGGAACAAAGCGAAATAGAAAAGGCCATACAAGAGCATATAAAAGTATGACATAAATCATACAGTAGTAAATATCCATACAGAAGAGATAGTAAATTCA
Source organism: Excoecaria cochinchinensis (assembly GCA_947683425.1). Taxonomy (NCBI): domain Eukaryota; kingdom Viridiplantae; phylum Streptophyta; class Magnoliopsida; order Malpighiales; family Euphorbiaceae; genus Excoecaria; species Excoecaria cochinchinensis. The sequence goes on from CANTUQ010000043.1 coordinate 19,057,248, forward strand.
TTTTGGTTGAAACCGGGCTAAATCGGAAAATGAGGCTGAAGGGGGTCTGTCACAAGCCATGTCACGACTTGGCCTCAAAGGAGGGTCACGAGTCGTGACTCTATGTCACGTCTCGTGACATGCCTCACAAGAGTCACGGGACGTGACTTTAAGTCATGCCTCTTGACTCTTCACAAGGGTCACGAGTCGTGACTCTAAGTCACGAGACGTGACTCTAAGTCACGAGACGTGACTTGCCTCTCACAGGGCAGTCACGCTTCGCGACTGGAGTCACGCCTCACAAGAGTCATGAGTCGTGACTCTAAGTCACGAGTCGTGACTTGCCTCTTACAGGGCAGTCACGCTTCACGACCGGGAGTCACGCCTCACGACTTCTTCCAGCCCACCGAGAAATCACGCGTCGTGACTGGGAGGCAGAGTCACGTGCCGTGACTGAGAGTTACGTCTCGTGACTTGTCTCTCACAGGAAGTGACGACACACACTGGAAACGGAAATTCCACAGAATCGCGATTTTCCGTTCCCAGCATGCCCAGAATTCAAAGAACCCGACAAAAATCATTTCCAATCTGATTCAAAACACCACCAAACTCATCTTACCTTCCAATCGATCTTCCAAACATCAAAATAACATAAAACCAGCTTAATTCAACAATCAAATCAACCAAAATCATGCATAGACACATTTAATTTCCTCAAGAACATAAACCCTAACAAATAACAGTAAGTTCAAAGCCCAAACTCAGCACTTCCAATTCAATCCTAACATGCATTACTAACACGGCTACTCACATAATCATGCATACACACATTCCAAAACACATCAAATTCCAGAAATTAGACAATGCAAACACATTTACAAGCCTGGTGAGAAATAGGGCAAAAACAACTCAGAACTTCAAATGCAGGAATCAAAACTCCCAAACCTGGAATTGAAGATCCAAAAATCACACTTTAAGCTTCAATCCTCAACCCTCTACTTGTCCTTAACCTTCTTCTTGCAATCCAAAGCTTGTACAAACAAGAAATCCACACAATCATTAGTTCAAACCCTAACTGAGGTAAAACCAGTAAGAGAAGAAGAAGAAGAAGAAGAACAGCACGTTAAACCCCAACTTACCTCTGCAAGCAAAACATACTTCAAGCCAAACACAACTTCAAGCCAAAAGAGAATGAAAGGAAAAGCAGAGAAGGAGAAGAGAAGAAGAAGAGGAAGCGTGAGAGGAGAGAACGGGAATGCAATCTGTGTTCCCTCTCTCTCTTCCTCTTTCCTTTCTTCTTTTTCTTCTTTCGATGCCCACCTAACAAGCCCACATGGCAGCTCCTAATAGGACCGCAAAACCCACTTAAACCTTTCCAAACCAAAGCACCATACACTCACATGCACCCAATCCTTTCCTTAATTAAATATCTCATGCCAAGGTACCAAACTCACACTTCACTAAATAACTGCCACAACTAAAACACCCTACAACCATATACCACAAGCACACACTAACACTTCTCTTCTTAACATACTTAATCAATTACTTATCATAAAATCCTTATTATCCAAACTTCCTCACGCACAAAATTATCGAAATACCCTTACTTAACCTGACTTAGCAAGCACATTCCGACCAGGGCTATTTTGGGGTGTGACACCCCCCGTGATGTCTATTTCCCAGCTCGATCAACCCGTTATCCATTGTAAGTCAATAGGACCTTTTCAGAGGCCAAGAAAAACGGTAAAGTACGGGCATGTGTAGATCAACAGGATTTGAGCAAAGCTTGCCCCCAAGATGACTTCCCTTTGCCCCCATATCAACAGTTTCTCTTTATTTTTTGTTTTGTTCTATGTACATATTGATTCTTTTCCTTCCTTCTCCTCTTTTTTTTTCATTATATATTTTTTTTCTCCTTTTTTTTCTTTTTCGTTCTTTTTTCATTTCATTTTTTTTTGTGGATAAGCTTTGTTCAAATCCTGATAGTCTACGCGTACACGCACTCCTCCTCTTCTCGTTGTGGGACCATATTGACCAACTAAGTCGGGTGTTGAACTTCGGCAAGAAATTTTGGTTTCGTCTCTGTTTGTGGATCCCTCCTTTTCTTTACCTTCTCTACCCATTTTGGCTTGGGTCTTTTGATTTTCTGCATGACTGGTCTGTGATCGTGATATGCTGGCCTAGTGTGTTTGATAACTTCATGATCATCTCCCGACAAGTCTTCATAGGTCCAGGCAAAGACTTTTTCACACTTTTTTTTATTCTCTCAAATTTTAATCTCTCCTCAGGAGTTATAATAGATGCTATCAAGATTTTTTTTTGGGTTCTCCAAAGTTTTGAGATTAAATGGAGTAGCATAAATTGAATCAATGTCAAATATGAATGAGTCATGAACATGATTATGCATAGTAAAATTATAAGAAATATTGCACAAGTAAGCAAAAGTGTTCATCTTATTAATGGAACGAGGATGTCATCATTAAACAGTTCAAAAATAAAAAGAACATTTTAAATAGCTAATCATTTTTGGCTCTTGTCAACACAAATGCTACAGTTCGTGGTCCATTATCATCCTCAAGAACCATCCTCCCTTTCCCACTTTAGGCACTTAATCTGTCTTAGTCTTTATCCTTCGCTCCTCTGGGTCAGAGATCTGCTTGGAGTCAATCAGATCTTGAATAGCATGTCTCAAGGCCTTGCAATCATATGTGGTATGCCCGGTGTTTTGGTGGAAGGCACAATACTGATTCCCCTTGTGATTGGGCTGTCCCTGGCTTCTAGCGGGCCTAGCCGACATTAGTTGTAGCATCCCCTCCTTCATTAGCCTCTTAAGGACCCAAGATAAGGATCTGCCTAAATTAGAAAAATGCCTTCGATTCCCTTTCATGGTTGGCACTTCTACTATCTTCACATTTTTGGGGTTCGGCATCAATTCTTAAATGCGATCTCTCAGAGGACGACAATAATATGTTCTATGCCCTGAATATTGGTGATATGCGCAATACCAATCTGCTCTGTGTTTAGGTTGTCCTTGACTTGGGGCAGGCCCGGTTGGCAAGGGTTACAACTTTCCTTACCCGAGATAGTGAGGTGGCACCGAGCTATTCTAGGGGTTGAGACTTCTGTGGCCCTAACATTTACCTCACTATTATTGTGGCTTCCTAAGCTTTCATTTTTTAAAATATACATCATTGCGAGGTCCCCTCCCTCTTTAGGCACAATGCTATATTCTAGAGTAGGCCTCATATTTCCTTCTTGCTCAACTGGTGAATCAAATGGCCCCCTGTCTCTAGTCTTGAAAGGAAAAGGAGGTACTACAGCTATCGCCGTACGAGCCTTCTTGACCATGGCCGGCTCTACTTGGTTAAAAGCCGTCGCCATAAGCTGAGCTTGAAGAACCAGCGCCATGGCATCATTTCTCTCTTTAATAATGGCCAACAACCATTTTTTAACCTCTTTGAACCTTTTATCTATCTCCTGTGTAATTAGGGTACGAGTCTCTTCAGTCTATTATGAAAGGCTAGCCATTTCTAATATCTTCGGACGCTCTAGCAAGGATGCTAAATCTTTGTCAGCCAATTTGAACTCTGATCACTCTTTAGACAACTATCGGGTTCCCTAAACCACCCAAGAAAATGGTCTACAATGACTGAAAAGCAAAGAGTTAGAATGATGTATGAATAACATGCTATGAATGGTCGTGTTGTATAATAAATGGCATACAATAGCTAAAAGATGAAAGAGGTTAGAATGATTTATGTAATGTATCAAACAAATTTATGCACAAGGTGATATGCACATGCAAAAACTATATGCACAAAATAAAATGTACACACGCGAAATGAATGTCACGTAAGGCATAAATATGCAATGCAACATCCACAACCACATGCAAGCAAGTAGATCCTTCCAACCTTATCTCTCCCACACATGAGGTCGTGCGGTCTCTTTCCTAGGTGGGCTTGATCCATGGGTTAATAGGGAACCTAACGGACGCGTATGGTGCACGGTGAGAAACCGGCAGCATAATCGCTCTTAGCTAATGCGCATATGCATGGGTTTTGATCATTGTGTATTTAGGCAGTCCGAATAAATCAACATGGGCCTATTGGGGCATGAAAGCCTTTGATTAGGTGACCAATCAAATGATATGGATTTGTCCAATACATAATGATCCATACAGTAAGCATAGTATTATGGTTCATACCACCTAGGGGAAGTATCTATTGCCATTATATGAGCTTTGGCCAAAGGTGGTGATACATTAGATCTACCCAAGCATGGTCCCTGTTGATGGGTCTAACTCATCACGAGCATAATGACCGGTCGGGTCTCCATTTAATATACCATGAGGGTACGAGGCTTGGGTTGGTGATTATCCTTAACACTTCCCTACATTGAGTGAACACAGAGTTGTGCTTTGGGAACGCATTGGGGTTGAAAGAGGGACCAAACTAGCATAGATCTAAAGCTCTAAAGAAATGCAATGAAGTTTTAAAAAAGGATGAAATTTTTAAATTAAAACTCAATTGTAAGTCTTAACTAAGGTACTTTCGAAGCGAAGTCTCGAGTATTATCCCCAGTGGAGTCGCCACTGTACGAGCGCCGAACCCCAAGGCACCCCAAACGCTTGCTTTTAGGGCTTTTGAGAGAGGTTCATAAAAACTTATAAGAATTTACAAGTGCATCCATTTTGGGCAACAAGGAGGTTTCTTGGAGTCGCCACCCAATAGAACATTAGGAAAGGTCGTCTAGCCTTAGTGAGCCTAAGATAGCACTGCTATGTCCATTTTAGGCAAGCCAGAGGTATCGCGGAGACCCCACCCTAATAGAACATTAGGATGGTCCTCTCGACTCGTGGAGCCTAAGACTATGCAAGTTGGGCCTTTTTTGCGGCAACAAGAGATAAGACCAGAGATGGTCCTCTAACCTCGTTGAGCCTAAGACCAGAGAAGGTTCAGACTTCCCATTTATTCATACCTTGATTAAAGTTATAATTGAGTTTTGAATTTATCATTTTATCCCATTTATCATTCAACGCAATTAATTAAAGCGCGGTTCGACCACATAAGCAAAGCGGTAAGCAAGTGCGAAATTGAAATAAAGTACATGAAAGTAAGTTACAATAAAACTAGGGGCGTAATACAACTCCCATTGTAAATAAAATATAAATAATACATAAAACAGGCTATTCATTAAGGATGAGGACATTGGTCCTCACATGCATGGTTAAGGAAAATAATTTTAGGGTGACAATTTATTTTGGATGGAAAAATTGGGACATTGGTCCCATTTTATCATAAAAGACTCAATTTATTAATAGAAATATTTTTAATGACTTTTTTTTAAACGTGCATTAAAATAAACAATTTTACATAAAATACACAAATACGATAAATAAATCGAAATAAAGGAAAATGTGGAATTTAAATATGCAAACCAAAGTGAGATTCCTAATCCCTCGATCTCGCATCTTCGTCCATGGATAATACTCAAATAAAAAGACAAGTGTTATAGCCAAAAAGAAAAAGAAAATTAAGTTTAGTAATTAAATCTAATCGAATAAAATACAATAAAATAAAAATCAATCAAATTAAATGAAATACATAAAATGAAATAATAAACCAAATTAAATTAAATAAAACTAACAAATATATTAATTAATCCAATCAAGCGAGTAAAACAAATAAATAAAAGGATAAAACATATAAGAATGAATGAATAAAATAGTGTATGTGTGCAAAGTAAGATGGACCCTACGTGAGTAATGCGTGGAAATTAAAAGGAAAAAAGCACAAAGATGGCCACTGTTCACGTGGCCATCATGCAAGGAAAAGGAAGAAAATAACTTAATTTAACTAAGTTGGCAAAATAGGATTATTGAATTAAGGATGCAAAAATTGACATGATTAATTAATGTTATCAAAATTAACATAAAATATTTACATGGCAAAAAGATCAGTCAAAATGAATTAATTAATTACATATTAAAAATAATGAGGAATCAAAGAAAAATAAATTAATTACATGTTAGAAATAATAAGAAATCAAAGCAAAACTAAATTAATTATATGAACAAAAATAATATATAAACATATTAAATAAGACAAATATACAAACAATAGAATAAATAAATAAAAATAATAAAAATATACATGTTAATCAATTAAATATGAACAAAAATGAATAGAAGAAAAAAAATGAGATCAGACCCAGAATGTTTACCCTCAAAGTTTGGATTCGATGAGGGAAAAAAGTTGATTGATTTCCTTGTTTTTGATTTGTAAGATTAGAGTTGAATACGATAAAAAATGAAATTTTATTCCAAGAAATAAATTGCAAAAAAATTGAAATGAAATAAAAATTCTTAAGAACAAAAATGAATTTCTTTGTCTCAAGAAAATAATTGATAAAAAAAAAGGTAAAAATCTCAAGAGCAAAGAATCATTCCTCTTTTTCAAGAAAAAAAATATGAAAAAACTTGTTTTTTAGAAAATCAAACGAAAATTGGATTTTAAGAACAAACAATTATTTTGTTTGCTTCAAAATCCATTCTTTCATCAAAAAGGAGTTTCAATAAAAATTTTTTGAACAAAATTTAATTGAAAACAAAGAACAAGTCAAAAAATTAAATTTTGAGAGCAAATAATTATTTTATTTGTCTCAAAATTAATTTCTATTGAGAAAAATTCTTCTAAAAATATATTTTAGAAGAAATTCCATTGAAAAAGAAGAAGTAGAAGAAGAATTGGATTTTTTTTTTTGTAGGAACTCTTACCTTTGAGGAGAAAACCTAATAAATGTAGAGAGAAATTTGTTGAAGAAAAGAAGAAAAATGAATCAAAGCCTAAAAATGAATTCTCCTCCCCTTTCTCTTTCCATCTTTTTCTTTTTATATCAAGAAAAAAAGAAAAAACAATTAATTAAGGAAACATCCTTAATTAATTCAAATATTATTTATTTGTATTTTAAAAATGGAAAAAATAATGATAAAACCTTAAAAAAAGGATAATAAATCAGATTTTGGTCAAAAAATCTGGAAAAAAATGATTTTGGGGCAAAAATGCTGAGTTTCGACGGAACAGGGGCGAGTTGTAACACACTAAATATTACCCTGGTAGTATTGAGTGTAATTAGTGTAATTGCATGAGTGATAATTAGGGTTTCGAGCTTGGACTAAATTGAAAAGTGAAATTAGGGACTTAATTGTAAGGAAATAAAATATTGTAGTGGCAAAAATCTAACTTGCATGATTAAGTGATAAGTGGAGATTAATTAGTGTTAATTGAATGTTAGTGGAAGCTATGTGGGCTTGTAGGAGCCGGCCACCTAGCTTGTGAGGGAAAGGAGAATGGACACCTCATCTTGCCATGCATACTTAAGGTTGATAAGTGGCAAAATCTGTCACTTATATCTCTCTTTGGTCCGACCAACTACCCAAAAACCTGCTTCTTCTTTCTCTTGTTCTTCAATTTTCCATGGATTTCTAAGAATTAAGTAGCAATAGTTAAGAAGATTAAGTACTCAGCTAGAAAGGTAAGTCTTGGTATAGAGTTTGTCATCTTCATCTCCTTCTATTTCTGATTTGAATTTTAAGCTATGAGTATAGTCTAATGGAATTGAATATGTGTTGCATGTGTATGTGAGTTGAAGAAGTAAGTAGACTAGCCAAGGGTAAAGAGAAGGTCTTATAGAGGAGAAAGGAAGGAGTGCTTCAAGAGGTTAGGGATTGAGTGTGAATTGATATGCTTTGATGTGTTTATTTTGTGTATATGGTTAATTGATTTGAATTGGATAGTGAATTAGTGTAAATTGATTATTGAAATGGAATAGAGATATTGATATGTAGTGGATAGTAGATGCTATGGTCATGCCAAGATTGGTGTAGTGTGATTTTGATATCTTGTTTGATAGCTTGTGCTAATTTTTATGGTGAGTTTAGAAAGATGCATATAAGGGTTTAATTGTATTGAAATGGTGTGTGAGTTGATGAGGTAAAATGTGCATGAGTTGTGAGTTGGTTTGCCACAAAATAGTGAATGCGAGAATGCAGGGTGTGCTTATTGCACATCTGTATATTGGCAATTTTGCATGGATCACGGTCACAACACTAGGTTGTCACCGTGAGGCATGCAAATATTGCATTATGTCCGAATAGAAGTGGTATGTCACGGTGACAATGAATTGGTTGCCACCGTGAGGTACCCTGGTTTGCATTCTATCCTGGAACTGCTTCGTATGTCACGGTCACAATCAAATCGGTTGTCACCGTGAGGTAAGAAGTTTTGCATTCTGCTTTGTGAGTTTGAAGTATGTCACGGTCACAACCAAATCGGTTGCCACCGTGAGGTACTTCAATATTGTCTTTTCTTTTAAAACATTATGAGATTTAAGGATGCATGACAATGCTTAATTAAGTTTAATTGCATTATAATATGAGTTTATAATGTGCAAGGCATGCAACAATATGAGTTTATTATTGATGTTGCTTAGAAAACTATACAAGTGTTTTATCATGCGTTCTGTTGTGCATTTTCTAATGATGCAACATACCGCAAGTATACGGTGTACCGCAATAGTACTTTAGATATCGATCCCACAGGGAACGTGTTACACACTATTACTAATTGATTTTAATCTTGTTTACAATGATCATAAATTTGATGGTTGAATTAGAACTACTTAATTTGAACCTAATTTATGTTTATTAGAAGAAGATAAATAGTATATGAATGAAGAACTAAACATAATGAATTTGACCCATCATTTTGATTTTCATTTATTCATCTTTCATGCAAGTCAAGTTAGAATAAATTTTTTTTAACTCACTCTCTCGACATGAATTAAAATGCCTAAAACATACAATTAAAATTCTAACTCACAATTTTCATTAATGAATTAGAGGTTTCTAATTACATATTTTAAGAATAGACACTAACCTATAGCAATTATCTCAATATACCAATCTCTTAAATATATCTTAATAATGAAATTCTATTAGATGTCAGATAAAGCAAACTCTTGAATTACTTTAACTTGTAAAGATCAAGCAAAAGATACTAATAGAAAATCTACAATGAAAGACTATTAAAGTAGATGAAAATAGAAATAATCATAACATACAAATTCATTAAAATGATATTCATAGAAATATTGGAGAAGAATTAGAAATAAGAGAATAAGATAAAAGCCTTTCAACCCTTTTCTCAATCTCTTGGAAATAAATTTTCCTTCTCCTTGATCTTCTTCTTCAAACCATAAAACTAAATAGAAATTTAACTAAGAAAAATCTATCTTACTAAATACAGAAAAATTACTTAACTAAAAATTCCATCCCCTAAAATTATAATTAAACTACATATTTATAGATATTAATCTAAGAATTGTGTCCTTTGAAGATGTCCCTTGAGAATGGTTGCAAATTTTGGTGAAAGAAGACAACTTTTCATATGCCTTTTGGCCCAAAACTGCCCCAACGGTCGTTTCTGTCGCGCTCGCAACGGTGTCGCGATCGCGACAGAACGCGCTGGTCGTTTTCTTCTTTCCTTCTCTCGCTCAGTTTTCCTCTCCCTCTCTGGCCAGTCACGTCTCGCCTCTTCCTCTCACGGCGTGACTTCTCGCGTGTGTGGCGTGACTGGCGCTCACGTCTCGCTTCCTCCTCTCCTTTCTCTTCTCTTCTCTTTTCCATTCCTTTCCTGGCCTCTCTGTGGCGTCACGTCGCGTGACCTTTGCTCACGCCGTGACCTCTCCTCTCGCAGCTCCTCCTCTTCTTTTCTTTCTCTTTTTCTTCTTTCTCTTCTTCAGTCACGTCACGTGACCTTAGCTCACGGCGTGACTCGTCTCTTGCAGCTCCTCTCTTCTCTTCTTTTCCTCCTTCCTCTTTGTTCTTCTCAGCAAGTCACGTCACGTGACTCCTGGTCACGGCGTGATCTGCTCCTCTTCGTGATCTCTCTCCTTCTTTTTCTGTTCTTCTCTTTAATTTTCACCTAAAAACACAGAAAATCAACATAAAAACTCAACTGATACAAATAAACATAATCTAACACATCACATTAAATTTTACAAATAATTACATGATTAATTACATAAACTCACATAAAATAAATACATAATTATACTTCAATTTAGCTCCTATCACGTTCGAACTTTATTATGTGGTTAAATAACACTATGCAAATGTATACTACTTTGTGACTGATTAACATGCGAATAAATAGTGCCATGAGAATGAATACATAATGAATGAATAAACTAATAAGCATATGGTCGGGTCGTGGATAAATAAGCATGCTTATGAAGGGCTAGTGAATTGCGGCTGCTAGTGTGATACCGACGGGTGTCTAGTCATTGATACCGACGGGTATCTAGTGATATAGTGTTTGGGACTTCAGTCTCTAGTGATTAATAACTATTGTACCTGTATCCACCTCTAAAACGATTCAGGCTAATAATGATAAATGTGTGTGTATGATTGTGTTCTACATATGTATTGATAATATTGCTCTTATTTGATGGTGTAATAGCAATGCCGTGCTTAGTGAACTAGTGATCTTGTTAGTGAAGCCTTCCGCTAGCTTAGTGTAGTGATTTGGTAAAGTATGAGATATTGAGAATGAGCATGTGATTATTGACTTATAGTTAATGCATTACTTTCTGTTTTAAAGATGAGCTATTGGATATTGGCATGTTAATGAATTATTGACTTAGTGATTGTTACATGATATGGTGTTTGGTTAGAATATGTCCTCTTATTGTATAGTAACCTGTGAATGCTTGTGTTAGTATTTGTTTATCTATATCCCCACTAAGCGTTATCGCTTAGCACGGGTGCGTGTCTCCCATGTAGGTTGTGGATTGAAGTCAGGTTTGAAGGAGTTCTGTAGGCCACCTTAGGAGCTAGAAGTGTTCTTTTTGGTTTGAAGGTTGTAATGATTTTGTATAGATAGAGCTCCATTTTTGCAATAACTATACTTTTTTTGTAACTTGTATAGTGATATGTAAGTTAAGAGAAGTGAAACTGTAAGTTGTAATATGTGGACTATGATGGAATAGTGGTAGTGTATGGTCTTATAGTCATTATTGTATGTTAGTGTCATTAGTGAACATATTGAGATAATGAAAATTGCTAGTGGGTTATAGTTCAGCATGTTTAGTATCGTGTAGCGCTCCCTTGTCCTCCCAAGGGGCATTGGGGTGTTACAGTACTTGCATGAGAGTCTATCTAGAGTCGTGGCCTAATGCAGATGTTGCCTTGTGTTGTGTTAGATGGAGTTTATTTCAAGTGAAGAGATAAGTGAGTCTACGAGTAGTGTGAACCGGGTTAGAGTTGATTCATCTGCTTGTGCGCATCCTTCAACTGATAGTTCGGATCCAGTTTTTGATAATTCAGAAATTGTGCAAGGGTTGATTCAGATTTTGGATAGATTAACTGCTTCTCAAGTTTTTAAGGATTTTGTCAAGAAAAGAGGACAAAAGAGAAAAGCATCGGGAATAGAAACAAAGGTAGACAAGAGAGCATGGGCGGCACCGAAATGTGAGCACTGCTAGAGGCAACACTGGGGCAAGTGTAGGAAGATCACGGGAGCCTGCTTTAGGTGTGGCAGCAAGGATCATTTGCTTGCCAAGTGTCCTGAATCAAGAGAGAACCAAGTACTGCAAGCAAGCAGGGATACAATGAGTATGTCAAGAGCAGCCAAGAACGAAATAGACAGAGGTAGAATTGGGGAACCAGATGCTTCTAGTGGTCCGGCCAGGATCTTTGAAGTGATCGGAGAAGAAGAGGAGGTTAGTACCGATGCTACTGGTAAGTTCCTTGTTGTTGAGTTTGATTGGTAAATGATATGTGCATATAAGTTTTGCAGCGTGGAAAATTTCGAGGACGAAATTTCTTAAGGGGGAGAGAATTGTAACATCCCAAATTGGGGCCTAAAAGGATTTGCATGCTTAATTGGATATATTAAGGGTATTTTGGTAATTGTGCAAGTGAGAATTGGTTTTAATTGAGGACTTATTGAAAGAGAATAAAAGTATTTAAGTGAAGAATTTATTTTAGTGACCAAGTGGTAATTATCAAGGACTAAGTGGAGAAAAGCTAAGGACTAAGGTGTAAAAGTGAAAGATATTTTTATATTGAGCCAATAGAATTATGACATGTGGACTGGTTGGTGAGAGGCATTAATTGAGGAAAGAAGAAAAGGAAAAGAAGAGAGAGAGAAGGGCAGTTTTGCTGTGTTCCCATTCGTGCTCTCTTCCCTTCCTATTTCTCTCTTTTTCTCTCTTCTTTCCCTTTTCTTGCTCCTTCATCTCCTTATTTGTGTGGTATTGTGAGCTTGAGCTGAGTTGGTAGAGTTTGAGAGTTGGATTGAAGAGGTAAGTGGTTAGTTGTGATTCCAAGTTCTTCTCCTTCTTTTATGGTTTGTGTTTCTGGATTTGTGGGTTTGGATCAGGAGTTTTGGGTTTGGATTTGTATGTTCTTGCAAGAAGCTTTGGACAAAAAGAAGAATAAGGGAAAAGAAAAGGTTGATTTTTGAAGAGGGAGTGTTCAAGAGCTGCAATATTAAGGTTTGAGAGTTGTTTGATCATCTTCTCTTCGGATCATTGAGTATTATGTTAATTCCTAAAAATTTAAGTGTTTTGATATGTGTAAATGCATGTGTTTAGTAGAGTAGTGAATATGGTTTGAAATGCTAGGGTTGTGATGGTTTGCATGTCAATTTTGAAGTGAATGAGCATGAATTTGGAATTAATTTCTGGGTTATGTTATAATGTTGCAGTCTCAAGTTATGTCATTTTCTTGAGTATTATCATGTGCAAATTGAGTTGTTATGATCATAAGCTTGTTTTGAGTGCATTGGAGGCATAGTTTCACATGATTTTGCATGTCAAATGGTTCTGGGTAAGTTGGGATTGAGTTGGGAAGCTTTAAGTTTCTGGAGTTTTCTGAAGAGCTGGAAAACGTGACTCTAACGCGATGATTCCTGCTTCTCGTGGTGTGATGGTAGGCACGTCTCGTGAAGCTTCCTTACGAGTCATGAGGTATCCTCACGAGTCATGAGGCTTGGCACGACTCGTGCAGCTACTGTCACGAGTCGTGATATCGTGCACGAGTCATAACGGGCTCCTCTCTCGCAGCGTAATTCTGGTTACTGTCGCGAGCGCGACGCATATCGCGATTGCGACAGAAGCCCTTCCCGCCTGCCCTATTTTTCTGAAATGTTTTTCTTTTCTCACTTTGCATGGTTTCTCACTAGTGCATGGTTCATGTTTTTCTTAAGCCCTGTTTTTTTCCAAATGTTATTTTGAGACCCCTTTAAATGGTTTTTCATCGATGAATTATGACCTGAGCATGCATTGTTAAATAATTTTATGATAATTTAAAGGACTTTATGAATTATATGCTTGTTCAATTGATGAGTTGTTATATGAAATGTATTGCTATTCTTGCAATGTGATCTATTACGTGAGTTATGCTACATGTTTGATCGGTTGGTTGACCTTATGTATAGAGATAAGATGCTCATATATGTATATGTGTACATGGATGATGTTTATATGATTTGAAAAGAGTCGGTTTGAGCCTGAATGGTCATAGTAGTGAATAAATAAGCACTTATCAAGGGTAGTGTGAGTGTAGTTGCTACGTCTTATATGCGAGCCCCATTTGGGTCATATAAGATGTTTTAAGACCCATGTCTCTATATGCTTGGATACTGTGTCCTATCTGTATCAATTATACCCCTATCCACCTCTAGTGTATGTTCAGGCTAGTACATGTCTTTCATGAATAAGTCGTACCGTAATATAATTATAGGATAAGTTTGTACTTGAATTCATGATTAAGGTTATGATGCTCATTTTACTGATAAGTGTGTATGCAGTGATTTTATATGTTTTGCATAAGTAATAAAATGAGACTCATTATGTTATATTTGAGATGCTTATGTTATCTTATACATGCCTGTAAGTGTAATTTATATTAGTGTGCTTATGTAGACAGTTATATCTATTGTATATATATGTGTTGTTCTTGGTGTTGTTCCTTCCCGCTAAGCGTTATAGCTTAGCACGGGTTGTTGCCCCGTGAAGGTGGCAGGTTTGAGTTCGTAGTCGGGCATCTGCAGGTCGGGCATCTCAAGATTCTTACATATAATTACATATACAAAGGATTATAGAAATACAAGAGCCAAAATACAGACGCTGAACAAAATATAAAGCTTCAAACTCCTATGTGGCCGACCTTACAGATGTGCGACTCGAACAGAACCAAACCTGCCACCTGCACGGGAAGGAATCCGTGCTAAGCAATAAACGCTTAGTGGGGAGAACACACAAAAGTATGAGCGGCCATTCACAATGGTCGCCAAGGCATATCACACTCACAATGGCTAATACGAACAATCAAAATATATATATAATCAGGCTTGCATAGTAAAGGCAATAATTCGATAACTCGCAACCAAAACCATGCACTTATGTCAAGAATAGGCCAAAACAGACATAATACAATACACGATACAAGTATCATCATGCAGAACTACATACAATATCACATGCATAAACCTACCATGGTATCAAATATCAGTACCTTACCGTGCGAAGTCACATGAGATTTACACATGCAATTGTCATAACCAAGTACCCATGCATGAACTGACAATCCAATCAAATGCGACACAATTACCATATGATAACGCCCCCAACCATCATGTTAAGAATACTAGCTATCTAACATACTTTGACATGCCATACACACACTGGCCAAAATCCAAGGGACGACATCCAAAGCACCACATTACCGCTGCGCAACTCTAATATATAAAATATCATGCCGAAAACACTCTAATAGCGGAGACCGAAGACATAATCACATAACATCACATTCATATCATCACCATGCAGAAAGTACAGTTAAATCTTACATACTTACAGCCACAACTGCTTCGGTTCACATGCTTATATATAACAAAACCATGCTTGAGTCACATACATAAATACATTAGTCGAATCACATTCAAGGCATTCTGAAACTTATAACACAACACATGACAAGTGCGAATAATGGTGTTAGATAACCAATCATGCTTACGATATAAAGACATACATTCCGAAGCTCGAATCTACGTTCATATACATATAAACTGATTCCTCAAATCATTACTATGCTCATACGGGTGTCACATTCTTGCAGTTATTTCAAAGTAAAACAAACCAACAAAGCACCTGCTGATTCACAATAGTGGATAACGAGTGCACAAATAGTAACTTACGGGTACAAATCGGCCAAAGGGTACCTTACGGGTACGAATCAAAAACCATTTTATTTTGTCACAATTAAAACATTTCACTGAGGGGGATCTTAAACAAGATCTAAACACATTAAAAAGGATCGCGAAGATCTGCACGCATAAAGGGTTTGCGAGGAACCAAACGGGGGACCTGATCAGGGTCTAAACGTCCACTGGGCTGCAGCTAAAAGACTCTATTAGGCATGCCTAACTATCCACTAGACTGACTCTCGCAGGTCATGCATAAAATAATTCACGTTTTGAATCTCACAACGCATATATATATATATATATATATATATACATCATGCATAAACCAGAGTACGATAGACATATAAATATGCTCATAAAGTCGGTCATATATCATACAATTCCTATTGCAAAACATAATACAGTCAACACACTTTAACATTAAACAATGTTCTAAAGCATGTCAAAAATCAGGTATGGAAGCACTACCATGCCAATGATTAATAACGCATAATCTTAATCGTGGAATGATACAATATACTCTTAAGCATAGCAGGTTATTCTTAGAGGAGGATCTAATCAAAGATATGCATAACATATTTTACATTTTAATATGACATGCTCGGGACTAAACAATCAAAAAGTTAGCCCTCATAATTCCTTCGCATTCGAAAAAAATGACATGCAATACAAATCACAACAATAAGCATATTATAATCCAAACCATACAGTTGAAATCCCACAATCATTTAACCGGATCACTATAATCCAACACTTAATCCAAAAAATACCACATGTAACTTATCATGGATAACATATTGTTAATCACAAATAAATTAGGATAACCATTCATATAAGCAAGGTAATATAGCACACAGTAGGGGAAAAAGCCATAAAAGCATTTGAAAGTCATTTTATAAGAAAACTAGTCACTTGGGGAACAAGGCAAAACAGAAAAGGCCATAAGAGCATATAAAAGTATGACATAAATCATACAGGAGTATAAGTCCATACAGAAGAAATAGGAAATTCATTTTGGTTGAAACTGGGCTAATTCGGTAAAATGGGACTGAAGGGGGTCGGTCACGAGCCATGTCACGACTCGTGACTAGCCTCAAAGGAGGGTCATGAGTCGTGACTCTATGTCACGCCTCGTGACATGCCTCACAAGGGAGTCACGAGTCGTGACTCTAAGTCACGACTCGTGGCTTGCCTCTCATAGGGCAGTAACGCATCGTGACTGGAGAGTCACGCCCCGCGACTGCTTCTAGCCCGCCGAGAAGTCACGCGTCGTGATTGGGAGACAGAGTCACGACTCGTGACTTGCCTCACTCAGGGCAGTCACGACACACACATACTGGAAATGGAAATTCCACCAGAATTGTGATTTTCTGTTCCCAGCATGCCCAGAATTCCAAGAACTCGACAAAATCAATTTCAATTTGATTCAAAACACTACCAATCTCATCTTACCTTCCAATAGATCTTCCATACATCAAAAATGATGTAAAACCAACTTAATTCAACAATCAAAACAACCAAAATCATGCATAAACACATTCAATTCCCTCAAGAACATAAACCCTAAAAATTACACTAAGTTCAAATCCCAAACTCAGGTACCTTCAATTCAATCCTTATCATGCATTACTAACACATCTACCCCCATAAATCATGCATAAACACATGCCAAAACACACCAAATTCCAGAAATTAAATAATGCAAACACATTTACAACCTAAGTGAGAATTAGGGCAAAAATAACTCAGAAGTTCAAATGCAGGAATTAAAGCTCCCAAACCTGAAATTGAAGATCCAAAAATCGCACTTTAAGCTTCAATCCTCAATCCTCTACTTATCCTTAAGCCTCTTCTTGCAATCCAAAGCTTGCACAAACAAGAAACCCACAAAATCCTTAGTCCAAACCCTAACTCAATTTAAACCAGAGGAAGAAGAAGAAGAAAAACAGCATGCAGGAACCCTAAACCCCAACTTACCTCTTTAAGCAATCCTCAAGCTCCACCAAGACACCAAATCACACACACACAACCAAGGAAGGGATGCAAGGAACGGGAAAAGGAAAAGATAGAAAAACAAAGAGGAGGAGAAGAGAGAGCAGAAAACGTGATCTGCTCTTCTCCCTCATTCTTTGTCTCTTTTTCCCATTTTCCCATTAATTGCCCACCTACAAAGCCCACTTGGCAACCTCCAAATAAACCATTGCACCCTACTCTCACATGCACCCAATCCTTTCTTGAATAAATATCTCATGCCTAGGTACCAAACTCACACTTCACTAGATAAATGCCACAACCAAAACACCCTACAACCGCATACCACATGCACACTCTAACATTTCTCTTCTTAACATACTTAATTAAGTATTTTCCATTAAGTCCTTATTATCCAAATTTCTCATGCACAAATTACTGAAATACCCTTGCATTCCCGACTTAGCATACACATTCCGACCAGGGCTATTTTGGGATGTGACATATCCAATTCCTAATAAATGAGATCTTTTAAAAAGATTATACAATGCAAAAATATTCTCTAAATTTGATATGAAGTCAGGATTTTGGCAAATACAAATCCTAGAAAAAGACAGGTATAAAACAAGATTTAATACTCCTTTTGGACATTACGAATGGAATGTAATGCCCTTCGGATTAAAAAATGCTCCATCAGAATTTCAAATTATTATGAATGATATTATTAGACCCATTAATGAATTTTTTATAGTTTATATAGATGATGTTTTAATTTTTTCAGAAAATATTAATCAACATTTTAGTCATTTAAGAAAATTTTATAATATTATTCACAATAATGGATTAGTAATCTCTTCAACAAAAATAACTTTATTTCAGATAAAAGTTAGATTTTTAGGACATGATATTAATCAAGGAACAATTAGACCAATTAATAGAAGTTTAGAATTCACAGAAAAATTTCCTGATGAAATCAAAGATAAAAAACAGTTACAAAGATTTTTAGGATTTTTAAATTATGTTCATGATTTCTTTAAAGATTTAGGTATAATTTGTCAGTCTCTTTACAATAGACTTAAGAAAAATCCTTCACCTTGGACAGCCTTAAACCAGGCTTCCTGATAGTCGGAGTAATTAAAATGATTTCTGGCAGAAAATCCTGTTAGAACTTTGTTGGCGTGAGGCTTCATTCCCATTCTGATAAAGTCATTATCTTGAAAATCTTAACCTTGCTGTAATTGATCTTAGTAGAGTCTTGATTATAATTATGTTCAATAACCACTGAATCAGTATCTATTAAAATCATTTCATAGAACTCTCTGGTCTTTTCTAGGCATTCTTCCAAAAAATGAAATCCTTTTGAGAAAATAAATTCAATTAACTTATAAAAACTTTGATTTTCTACTAAATTTTGTTCTTCTGCTTCTAAAACTTTGATGAATTTTCTTCGGGGGTTCAACTGATAAACTGATGAAGATCTTTTGGGAGATGATGAGGATGCGAAGGTGGGAGTGGATACTATAGTAGAATAGCTTGGAGGTCTAAAGGTAGAAGGTGGAATTAGAGGTGGTGTTTTGATTAGGCTTGAAAAAACTGGTGGAAAGAACTGTGGAGTTATAGCTCTAGGTCTAGGTGCGATAGGAGAGAATCGGTTCGGAGATACTGGAATCATCTGATTAGTATAAACATTCTGATTATTATTCTGTTTTGAAATACTTTCTTTGCTCAAAATCTTCTTATTATTCATTTTCCCTGTAAAAACTCACGAGAAAGAAAATCAGGCAAACAATTATTTTGTCCTTTAATAAATTCTATTTCAAAATCAAAATTGCTAAGAAGGGCTTGCCATCTGGCAAAAATCTGTTTAGAAATTAAATTTTTAACATCTTTTTCTAAAATATGTTTTGTTGAAAGACAATCTATTCTGAGTAAAAACTTTTTCATGTATAAATCATCTTCAAACTTTATGATGCATGAGACTATGCTTAAAATCTCCTTTTTGATTGTAGAGTAATTCTTTTGAGTACCATTCCAATTTCCTGAATAATATCTAACCAATTCTTCTTTATTATTTCTTTTTTGTTTTAGAATTCCTCCAAAACCATTATCACTAGCATCGGTTTCAACTATTAGAAAGGCTTCTGGGTGAGGAATACTAAGACAAGGAAGAGTTTTTACCTTTGATTTTATAGTTTTTACTATCCGAGTATGCTCTTCTGTCCAAGGTGAAGGATTTTTCTTAAGTCTATCGTACTGACAAATTATACCTAAATATTTAAAGAAATCATGACATTAATTTAAACATCCTCAAAATCTTTATAACTGTTTTTTATCTTTGATTTCATCTGGAAATTTTTCTGTGAATTCTAAACTTCTATTAATTGGTCTAATTGTTCCTTGATTAATATCATGTCCTAAAAATCTAACTTTTATCTGAAATAAACTTATTTTTGTTGGAGAGATTACTAATCCATTATTGTGAATAATATTATAAAATTTTCTTAAATGGCTAAAATGTTGATTAATATTTTCTGAAAAAAATTAAAACATCATATATATAAACTATAGAAAATTCATTAATGGGTCTAATAATATCATTCATAATATTTTGAAATTCTAATTGAGCATTTTTTAATCCGAAGGGCATTACATTCCATTCGTAATGTCCAAAAGGAGTATTAAATCCTGTTTTATACCTGTCTTTTTCTAGGATTTGTATTTGCCAAAATCCTGACTTCATATCAAATTTAGAGAATATTTTTGCATTGTATAATCTTTTTAAAATATCTCGTTTATTGGGAATTGGATACCTAATCCATTGTAAAACCTTATTTAACGGTTTATAATTTATAACTAATCTAGGGACTCCTCTTTCTAATTTGCTGCATTCATAACATAAAAATCTGAACAAGACCATGGAGATTTTGAGTCTCTAATTAGTCCTTTATTTTTTAATTCTTGAATTTCCTTTCTACAAAGTTTTTCTAAATCTTCTGACATGTGAATGGCTTTAGATTTAGTGGGAATTTTCTTTTCATAAAAACCCTTTTGATAAGGAAGACTAACTATATGGATTTTCCTATTCCAAAAAGCATTAGGAACAGGAGCACAAACATCTTTTAAAAAAGTATTTTCCATTTCTTTAATCTTTTCTTTTATTCCTTCCTTTTCTAGTTGATTTTCTATTTTTTTCTCATCTATTTCTTGAATTAAATATTTTATATGATTAAGTTTATTTCTTTTAATAAAATTTATTTCTTGAATGTTATCTTTTAACTGATTAATATCTCTTACTGTCATCGGAAAGGCAAATTCAAATAAAATTTCTTTTCCTAAAACAATGGTAGATAATCCATTATTATTAACTTGAAAAGGGTATAACATAGTTAAAAAAGGGGTTCCTAAAATTACTCCTGAATTTAAGTTTTTAATTAATATTAACTGAGTTTTATAACAATATCCTTTATTACAAACTTTAACCTTAGATAATTTATACTTAATATGTAACTTTGAACCACTAGCTGAGCTAAGTCTTTCCGAGGTTTTCTCGTAGTATTTGGTTGGAACTAAACCTTCTTGAATACAATTTTGATCAGCACCACTATCTATTAATGCTAGGGTAGAAAGATGAAAATCATCATTTATGACTATATCTAACTTTACATACCATTTTTGATAATTTATTCTAGATATACTATTAATATATTCATCTTTATTTTCTGGTTCTTTAATAATTAATGAAGTGGATGCCTGATCTTTATTTTTAAATATTCTGCTTAAATCATTTTTTAAGTTTTCTTCTTCTAAGTATAGGACTTTTCCTTTTAATATGTTCATATCTTGTTTTAAATTTTTGACTTCTTCTGGAAGATCCTGAATAGAGGATTTTTTATTAACTTGTTTAAATCTTTGGCAAATTTCTGAGAAATTATAAGGTTTATAATCTTTTTGCTCTCTTTATCCTATTAATTCTTTAAGTTTAATTAAATAGTCTCTTTTTATTTCTGGATCATCTATTTTATCTATAATGCCTAATAAAAATTCTTGTTCATTACTAATCATATTTATCTGATTACATTGACAAGTTCCTATACATTCACAAGATTCTGAATCACTATTACTAGAATCATTTTCACTTATTTTATTTAAATCATTTTCAGAATAATCTTCTGATAAGCTTTCTTCTGAGGAATTGTTAATTACAAGTTTCATAATTTTTTCTTTTAATACATATGAAGCATTTAAATTATTTACTTTTCCTTTCATTTTACAATTTTTTTAATAGTGTCCTGGTCTTCCACATTTATAGCAAATTATTATATCTTTTTTATGGGATTTTTTATTCTTATAAGATTTTTTCTTAGAATAAGTTTTTTTGTTACTGGGCCTTTCTAATTCTATGTTGGGCCTATAAGTCCTTCTTCTAGGAATAGATTTTCGTTTAATTTTACTCTTCATTTTTATTCTAGCTGAGGGTGCACTAATCCTTTCGTAACCATACTGTTGACAAAAATCTCCTAACTCTTTTCTACTATTAATATTTTCTCTTTTTAATTTTGCCTTAAGTTTCATATCTGAACATATTGCTAAGCCTTCTTTATTTGTACTATTGATTATTTGACCATAAGATAATTCTTGATAAGGAATAACATCATCATATTCATTTCTTAACCTATTTCTTACTTTATCTGCAAATAATTTAGGTAATCCTGCTACAAATCTTTCTTTCCAATATGAATTACTATAGTCGGGTCTGGTTATTACCTTTGTTAAAATACGTCTTTATACCATCGAAAATCTTGTAATTTTGGACAAGTTAAGTTTTGTAATATTTCTGAATTTCTATCTTGATATTGACTAGGGTCTCCTATAAAGCATTTAGTTATCGCAAATATTAATGTATTAACACTATCATCTATAACAGTTTCTGTTTCCATTTCACCTTCTCTTTTTACTATAGTCTTTGTTTCTTTTAAGATATATTCTTGTTCGCGATGGGTTAAATAATAATCCCACCATCCTTTCAACTGTCCTGAAAAACCGGAGATTAAAGCTTGGGTAATAGTCTGTTCTCTATTTCCTACTATTCTATAAGAACTAGCAGCCATAGTCATTTCTTCTAAAATATTCAATATTCTGTATTTTGATTGGCCATCTATATTCCATTCATAGACTGACTTTCCATCATAATTAGCCTGATACCATTTTTCTTCTAATTGAGTATCTGGTGGAGTAGGTCTTTTATAATAATTTCTAGTAGTTGGTAGTGGAGCATCTCTTCTTAACTTATTTATTTCTAGAGTGTTTTTTGGAGATTGATTAAATTGAAATTCTATTTCAGCTATTGACTCTGTATCTGAATCTGAATCCTTTTCTCTGTTTAACATAGCAACTTGTTTATCTTTTATAATTGGTTTTGAATTAATATTTATATTTCCTAGTCTTTCTTCTATTTTTCTTAATATAGATTCTTCTTTATTAAGGCTAATAGGTGTACCGGTAAACATAAAGGGCTTAAAGAAAGGTTTTTCTTTTATAATTGCTTTTGGGGTGACTGGTTCTATTGGTAATGGTTTTTGTACTACAGTTTCTATTCTATTCAACTGATTTCCTATGGTTTCTAGAGTTTGATTTGTATAATTATTTTGAAGTATAATGTACTGAATTCTCTTATCTCTAGAGTCTTCTTCTTTTATTTCTATAAAAGGTATTCCTATATAATCCTGATCATTTTGTCTAAATACTATGTTTTCTAATGGAGGATGGATAGATATAACTCGTTCATCATTTGCTAAATTCAAAAGTTTACCTACTTTATTTAACATTCTTAATTCTTTTTCAAATGGATAATTAATATTATTCTGATAACAATAATTTTCAAACCATAAAAATAAAGGCATATTTACTTTCTGTTCTTCCATATCTTTATACCAAATTTTCTAAATTTTTCTAATTCTTTTTGAGAAAAATTACTAAAATACCATTCTCTTTTTTCTTTATTATATTCTGCTTTTAAATCTGCTCTTAAAAATTCTTTATTAATTTTAAAACTCATTTTATAATTGCATAATTAAAAGTTTTCCATTTGAGATCTAGTAGGACTTACTGAAGATTCAGTTTCTTCTGCGTAAATAGGTTTAGGAATGTTTCCTCTAATGTCTAAATTTCTAGCTGAAACTGTACGTCTTAGAGTACTGGCTGATGTGGAAGGTCTATTATTAGAATATACTGAATGTCTACCTGACTGAGGAGTATTTGTAAAATCTATTTCTACAGATCCATCTGTATGTTCTATTATTCTAGAAACCTGATCATCTATGTTTATTAATCTAGGTTCACTTATTTCTTGAAGATTCCATCTGGTTGAGCTAGTTATTTCGTCCCACTTTAACCTTTTAGGTATCTGAATATTAGAGTGTGCCCTATTTCCTTCAAATATAATAGTTTCATCTTTTGTTAAAGTATTTACTGACTTAGGATTGATTGAAGTTGTCATAACCTTATAATATATCCTATAAATTACAGCTACTGCTTTTACCTCTTCTTTAACATTTAAATTTTTCGTTTTAACTGTTAAAGTTAAGGTATCCATTAAATGTCTATCATATAAACTTAAAGTAAATCCTGGATAACAATTAAAGTAAACTGGTCCGTTAGCTAAATTAGTCTCCGCCATTGCAAGTAAAGAGTTTGAAAAGTCTAAATGTCCAGCATCTCTTAAGCACATTAAAACAGGGACATCTAATCCTAATCTAAATAAAGGTTTAATAGCTATTTGAACTGCTCCTATATGCAAATATTTATATTTATTTCTTCGATGATTATTAATTGCTTCTCCTGAAAATAATTGAATATTAACATGTTCCTAATTTATAGGTAATGTCTGTTCTGTTGTTTTAATTGAATAACTAGACATGAAATCAAAAGTTCCTATTGAATATATTGTCTTAATATTCTGTTTTGGAATAGTCCAGTTATGTAAATCTTGTTCTACTTTATCTATATTAATTTCTAAAGAGTTCATATCTAAAGAATTTCCTAATTCCTGATTCGAATTAGAACTAGAACCTGATTGGTTTTCAGAGAGAATTTTAGATAATCTGTTCATAATAGCTTATTTTAATCAAATTTATTTTAAAACTAGTCAACAGTAAAGATTGAACCTGAAAGTATTCACAGGACCACCCAGCTGCGGGACCACCTTGCGCCTCTCCTGGGCTATTGGCTGACCAACGCACGCCTTCAGGGCTGAGCAACGTTTCCTACTTTCATGAACTATCCTTTCTGCAACTATTTCTAGAACAAATTTGCTTAAAATAATTGTTTTGAATAGCATAAATAAAACTATCTCCTCTTCCCCCCAGGCTCTGATACCAAAACGGACGGGATCGGACATTTTTTGATAGGAAGAGAGAAATAGAAGAGATATTAAAAAGTATTTAATTCAAGAAAGAAAATCATATGTAATATAAATCTTCGTTTAGCTTTAATATACTGACAAGAACAAAAACCCATTCTGTGACAAAGATGATTACTATCTTCTAACCAACCTAATAAATTTCTTAATTCAGTTTTTAAATAATTTCTTTGATCAGCTGAAGCAAAATCTATTAAATATAAGTTTGAAATTAAATTATCAATCCTAGTATTAGGATCTATAATGATAGTGCCAAAGGAATCCATTAGGTATTGATATTTAAAAATTCAATTATATGTTTTACAAATCTTTTCTGAATATCAAAACTTTTACAATCACAACAATCTACTTCATGTAAATGGGCTGTCTCTTCTTCTATAAACTTTAAATGTTTTTCTAATTCAGTTTTCATATACAATCTAGCATTCTTATGATCTATAGTCATTAATGCAATTTAAAATTTTTCAATAAAATCATCTATATAACTTTCAAATACTGGTGAATGAGAAACTGATGATTCATATGCAATGGGAGTGGATGAAGAAGATGATGAATCTGATAACATATTAATATCTTCACTATTTTGTGGAGATGCCATGCTTTAAGAAATGTTTTGCAGAAAATCTAAAAGGACGTTGATTAAAGTAATTTTATATATATAATCTTGACAATCACAAAATCCATCTAAATGTAAATTATTATGCAAATTTGTTAAAACTATTTGCAAACTCAATAATTCTTGCCTGAGTAAAGCCCTTTCTTGCTCTTCTGAAAAATCTAAAGAAGATAAAGAATCAATAAAATGATTTACAAAATAACTCATATTTTCAAAATATACCTGATGTATTAATCTCTGAAGAAATATTACAAGTGGCGGATGAAGATGAAGAAATACATGAGCAAGCTTTGGTAAAGACTAAATGAAGATCTAAAGATTTATTACAATGAGAGGTAGATATTACTAAAGATTTTTTGTTTTCTCTAATTTTTTCTTTTGAAAAAAGGGCTCTGCCTTTGTTGAAGAACAAATCTGATTAAATAGAGCTGGATCGATTTTTCTCGAACTGATGAGCTGTCCTGATAAGAAGGAATCTTGATTATTGAAACTTTGTCTGAATCCTGAAGAGATAATATGGAATGCTGAATCACTTGGAGTCTTGTGATAATTGAGATAGTGGAAAGATAAGGTGTAGCGAAATCTGAAGATGCTTGTTGGCCATGAAAAGATGTAGTGGAGTCTGAAGATGTCTGTCGGCCATTAGCTGGAAAGTAAGAATCTTTACTGTTGAATATAATTGAGTACCTGCAAAGAAAACGTTAGAAAAATATTATATATTTTTTATTTCCCTTTTTTTTTTAAAGCGTTACATCGTCATATGGGTCCTGAGAGTCAATAAAGTGTCTCCTCAGTGGAGGAGTTTCCTTTTTCAAAAGTTGCTTGGCTGAGGATAGCAGCTACTTCTTGTTCTGATGAGGCAGAAGATACAAGGCTGATAAGATGTTATTTGCTGACTGTAAATTCTTGAGTGGATTCTGATTGGATTCCTTTATGTTGAGGATAAGGAGTCTGATAAGAAAATTTGTCGTTATCAAATTTCTGTCTTACTGCTTCTGGATTGGCTCTACTTTCTTGAAAAGAGTCCCACCATTTTACTCGATATTCTCGGTAAAGGACGGGAATGACTGATTCTGTAGATACATGATAATTCCAAGTAATGATCCAAGATATCTTAAATTCATTACAAAACTGTAATAAGGAATCATTAAGCTTGGTTTGGTGCTGTTCTTTATATCTTCCAAAACCTTAAAGAACTTGTTGAGGAAATATAGAGCCTATTGGTCCCATATAATCAAACCATCTAAGAAACCAATTAGGATAAAATCCTAAGAACTTGTTGGAAAAATAAAAGAACCATGAAAGATTATAATTTCTGAGATAAAAAGCCTTAAACCAGGCTTCCTGATAGTCGTAGTAATTAAAATGATTTCTGGTATAAAATCCTATTAGAACTTTGTTGGCGTGAGGCTTCATTCCCCATTCTGATAAAGTCATTATCTTTAAAATCTTAACCTTGCTGTAATTAATCTTAGTAGAGTCTTGATTATAATTATGTTCAATAACCACTGAATCAATACCTACTAAAATCATTTCATAGAACTCTCTGGTCTTTTCTGGGCATTCTTCCAAAAAATGAAATCCTTTTGAGAAAATAAATTCAATTAACTTATAGAAACTTTGATTTTCTACTAAATTTTGTTCTTCTGCTTCTAAAATTTTGATGAATTTTCTTCGAGGGTTCAACTGATAAACTGATGAAGATCTTTTGGGAGATGATGAGGATGCGAAGGTGGGAGTGGATACTATAGTAGAATAGGTTGGAGGTCTAAAGGTAGAAGGTGGAATTAGAGGTGGCATTTTGATTAGGTTTGAAGAAACTGGTGGAAAGAACTGTGGAGTTATAGCTCTAGGTCCAGGTGCGATAGGAGAGAATCGGTTTGGAGATACTGGAATCATCTGATTAGTATAAACATTCTGATTATTATTCTGTTTTGAAATACTTTCTTTGCTCAAAATCTTCTTATTATTCATTTTCCCTGTAAAAACGCACGAGAAAGAAAATCAGGCAAACAATTATTTTGTCCTTTAATAAATTCTATTTCAAAATCAAAATTGCTAAGAAGGGCTTGCCATCTGGCAAAAATCTGTTTAGAAATTAAATTTTTAACATCTTTTTCTAAAATATGTTTTGCTGAAAGACAATCTATTC
The DNA here is from genome assembly GCA_947683425.1 of Excoecaria cochinchinensis. Taxonomy (NCBI): domain Eukaryota; kingdom Viridiplantae; phylum Streptophyta; class Magnoliopsida; order Malpighiales; family Euphorbiaceae; genus Excoecaria; species Excoecaria cochinchinensis. The sequence continues at coordinate 19,084,661 of CANTUQ010000043.1, forward strand.
TGAGTAAAAACTTTTTGATGTATAAATCATCTTCAAACTTTATAATGCATGAGACTATGCATAAAATCTCCTTTTTGATTGTAGAGTATTTCTTTTGAGTATCATTCCAATTTCCTGAATAATATCTAACCAATTCTTCTTTATTATTTCTTTTTTGTTTTAGAATTCCTCCAAAACCTTTATCACGAGCATCGGTTTCAACTATTAGAAAGGCTTCTGGGTGAGGAATACTAAGACAAGGAAGACTTTTTACCTTTGATTTTATTGTTTTTACTATCCAAGTATGCTCTTCTGTCCAAGGTGAAGGATTTTTCTTAAGTCTATCGTAAAGAGGCTGACAAATTATACCTAAATCTTTAAAGAAATCATGAACATAATTTAAACATCCTAAAAATCTTTGTAACTGTTTTTTATCTTTGATTTCATCTGGAAATTTTTCTGTGAATTCTAAACTTCTATTAATTGGTCTAATTGTTCCTTGATTAATATCATGTCCTAAAAATCTAACTTTTATCTAAAATAAAGTTATTTTTGTTGGAGAGATTACTAATCCATTATTGTGAATAATATTATAAAATTTTCTTAAATGGCTAAAATGTTGATGAATATTTTCTGAAAAAATTAAAACATCATCTATATAAACTATAGAAAATTCATTAATGGGTCTAATAATATCATTCATAATATTTTGAAATTCTGATGGAGCATTTTTTAATTCGAAGGGCATTACACTCCATTCGTAATGTCCAAAAGGAGTATTAAATCCTGTTTTATACCTGTCTTTTCTAGGATTTGTATTTGCCAAAATCCTGACTTCATATCAAATTTAGAGAATATTTTTGCATTGTATAATCTTTTTAAAAGATCTCGTTTATTGGGAATTGGATACCTAATCCATTGTAAAACCTTATTTAACAGTTTATAATTTATAACTAATCTAGGGACTCCTCTTTCTAATTCTGCTGCATTCATAACATAAAAAGCTGAACAAGACCATGAAGAATTTGAGTCTCTAATTAGTCCTTTATTTTTTAATTCTTGAATTTCCTTTCTACAAAGTTTTTCTAAATCTTCTGACATGTGAATGGCTTTAGATTTAGTGGGAATTTTCTTTTCATCAAAACCCTTTTCATAAGGAAGACTGACTATATGGCTTTTCCTATTCCAAAAAGCATTAGGAACAGGAGCACAAACATCTTTTAAAAATGTATTTTCCATTTCTTTAATCTTTTCTTTTATTCCTTCCTTTTCTAGTTGATTTTCTATTCTTTTCTCATCTATTTCTTGAATTAAATATTTTATATGATTTAGTTTATTTCTTTTAATAAAATTTATTTCTTGAATGCTATCTTTTAACTGATTAATATCTCTTACTTTCATCGGAAAGGCAGATTCAAATAAAATTTCTTTTCCTAAAACAATGGTAGATAATCCATTATTATTAACTTGAAAAGGGTATAACATAGTTAAAAAAGGGGTTCCTAAAATTACTCCTGAATTTAAGTTTTTAATTAATATTAACTGAGTTTTATAACAATATCCTTTATTACAAACTTTAACCTTAGATAATTTATACTTAATATGTAACTTTGAACCACTAGCTGAGCTAAGTCTTTCCGAGGTTTTCTCGTAGTATTTGGTTGGAACTAAACCTTCTTGAATACAATTTTGATCAGCACCACTATCTATTAATGCTAGGGTAGAAAGATGAAAATCATCATTTATGACTATATCTAACTTTACATACCATTTTTGATAATTTATTCTAGATATACTATTAATATATTCATCTTTATTTTTTGGTTCTTTAATAATTAATGAAGTGGATGCCTGATCTTTATTTTTAAATATTCTGCTTAAATCATTTTTTAAGTTTTCTTCTTCTAAGTATAGGACTTCTCCTTTTAATACGTTAATATCTTGTTTTAAATTTTTGACTTCTTCTTGAAGATCCTGAATAGAGGATTTTTTATTAACTTGTTTAAATTTTGGCAAATTTCTGAGAAATTATAAGGTTTATAATCTTTTTGCTCTCTTTGACCTATTAATTCTTTAAGTTTAATTAAATAGTCTCTTTTTTTTTCTGGATCATCTATTTTATCTATAATGCCTAATAAAAATTCTTGTTCATTACTAATCATATTTATCTGATTACATTGACAAGTTCCTATACATTCACAAGATTCTGAATCACTATTACTAGAATCATTTTCACTTATTTTATTTAAATCATTTTCAGAATAATCTTCTGATATGCTTTCTTCTGAGGAATCGTTAATTACAAGTTTCATAATTTTTTCTTTTAATTCATCTGAAGTATTTAAATTATTTACTTTTCCTTTCATTTTACAATTTTTTGAATAGTGTCATGGTCTTCCACATTTATAGCAAATTATTATATCTTTTTTATGGGGTTTTTTATTCTTATAAGATTTTTTCTTAGAATAAGTTTTTCTGTTACTGGGCCTTTCCAATTCTATGTTGGGCCTATAAGTCCTTCTTCTAGGAATATATTTTCGTTTAATTTTACTCTTCCTTTTTATTATATCTGAGGGTGCACTAATCCTTTCGTAACCATACTGTTGACAAAAATCTCCTAACTCTTTTCTACTATTAATATTTTCTCTTTTTAATTTTGCCTTAAGTTTCATATATGAACATATTGCTAAGCCTTCTTTATTTATACTATTGATTATTTGACCATAAGATAATTCTTGATAAGGAATAACATCATCATATTCATTTCTTAACCTATTTCTTACTTTATCTGCAAATAATTTAGGTAATCCTACTACAAATCTTTCCAATATGAATTACTACAGTCGGGTCTGGTCATTACC